>JAPMOR010000787.1:0-16400 GCA_026543865.1 Argiope aurantia
AGATCAACTCTCGTGATTCTGCACTTTTTGGATTATGCAATCGTCGTGCCCATATCGGATTAAAAGATATGTGCGAATCCTTAGACTGGTGTGATCTGTGAGATTATATTTATCTGCAAGCAAACTTTACCTTTTGAGTCCAACATATGGATAGAAATTGTCGACCGAAGTATCTCAACAAATGGTGAGTACCAGCTTATCTTTTCATGGTTCTTTTCGTTTAGAATGTGTCAGTATATTGCATTAAACTGTTAAGCTGATGTGAAATCTTAATTGCCACACCAGAAAGTAATAGAATAATGCTTGAAAAAAATCTTGAAATCTGATGTAACAATGTCTCAAACTGACAGTTTTTTTATAGGAAAATTTAAATCTTAAACAGCTTTATTATATGTAATGATTTACAAATTGCGTAGTACCTGAAATGTAAGTTAAAATCAAAGTTTCAAAAGCTTTTATAGTTAAAAAAGATGCCGTTATAAATAATACTTATCCTTCAAATGAAATATTCTAATTAGACAGACAAGATTTAAAATTGAAGTATCCTCTGAATTATGAAAGGAAATTTAGAATATCAAGCAAATTTCCAGTTTCTAATTACGAAAGGAAAGTAAGAATATAAAGCAGACTTGTAGCCTCTAATTACCAATTAATAAACCATAAGTAATATACATTGTTTAATAAACCTTAATGAATTAAAAAAACAATCTATTATGAGTTTTTACTTACAAAGAAAAAGAAATGAGAGATTTAAAGGACTCAAGATTACATCAAATCATAATATAATATAATTTGCCAATTCTATCAAAAATATGTTTTACTTAAAAGCGAGAAATAGCTGCGAGATCAAATTCTCATTCAAATATCACCAATGATTTGCATTTTTTTAATAATATGTCGCATGAAAAAATGTTATGAAAACGTATGGACTCTAAATTTTAGAATAATAAAATATTCTGATATTTTAATTTTTTAAACCGGAAACCAACTTTATTGCAAGAAACCAATTACATTCGAAATAGTCGATAATTAATTCAATAGATAATTATTTATACAAGGAATGAAAACATGTTAATATTGTTTTCAAACTATTTTTCTACAAAATAGATGCAAAATATATGTTGATTTGATATGTAGATATTTTTTAAGTTGTACTCGTTAAATCAAATCATCTTTTATTTGAAGTTTCCGCATATCATTTCTAATGAAATTAAAATCTTCAGAAGGTGTTTTAAATAAGTTCAAATAATCCCCATAATTGAAATCACAGAAAAGTTCCAACGTAAAAAGTGGGTAAGGAGATCGTGTTTATAGATCCACCCCTCCCCTCTCGAAAAGACAATTTCTCTCATTTTTGTTATTTCACCATTTTCATTAGGATTCAGGCACAGGAACACTGAAAGGAATTAATTTTTTAAAAGCAGAAATGTTTTTATTTTCGAACTTAAATGACATCGAAAACTATCAATTTTTAAGGTGCTGATAAACTGTTTATCGCATGCTAGTGACTTTAAATGAATACAAATAAATATATATATTGTGTGATATACGAACTGGAGAAAATTTAGACAAAAGCCTGGGAAAGTGGAAAATACAAAAATATACACAGACAAAATTAATGCGATTAATAAAATAAAATTTATATAATTAAATAGCACATGTTTTTTGAATATATAATACAAAGAATAAAATAAATAAGAAAATACATATAAAATAATAAAAATTCTATTTGACATTGAAAGAAAAAGGTACAATTGATTTCCACAAGAACATTGGATTTCAAAACAATTTAACCTTGATTTGGTAATTTTTAATTAGATTTTGAATTAAATTTCAGAAATATAAACATCAATTTTCAAGAATTTTAAGAAAAAAGAAAACGGAAAAATAATCGAAGTATCCTCAGGAAATTAAAATTACTCAAGCGAATAATCACCATTAAAAAAGAATTGGCTACTCTGTAATCATAATTTTAGGGACAGATCAAATTCTTAAGATTTAATAAGCGCGAGTTATATCTTTCAATCAATTTCGAAATACTATTATGCAATTGGTAATTTACTTATAAAACGCATACGTTAAATAATTTTTTTTAATTAAAAAGATTTTACTGTTCTTACTGACACAATACAATTTTCTGTCTTATCAAAATAATACTAATTTTATCATTAGAAAGAAATGCGTTGCAAAAAATGACGCTATTTAAAAAAAATGCATCGAGCAGAATTCGACCTTGCAAAAAATGCCTATTATTTAATAAATGTTGAAAGTAGGTTAAAAATGATAAGGTTTTTTGAAAAATTTCTAATATTTCCTTTCCAAAAAAAAAAAGTTTTAAGGGTTTAATTTTAATTATCTTCTCAGCAATTTTTTTTTTGGGGGGGGAAAGACATTTTGCTAATAAATGACACAACTCCGACTCGTAATGAATGAGAAATTTGAAATTAAAAAAACAGATCCAATATAAAAATTTCATTTCTTCTTCTAACGAAATATTATTTATGTGTTTTTCTTTATTTTATAATTGTTTAAAAAATTCTGGTAACTGCTATTTTTGTTAATCGATTTCCATAAAAGCAGCCTGTTTTACATAACCATTTATTTGAATATTTTTAGTAATTTTCCTTAATTTTATTCAATTTAAATATGCAAAGAAAAATTAAAATATATAATTCCTTGGATTTTAGTTAATGCAAACAAGATATTCCATAAATAAGATTAATTTATATCATATTTTACTCAGAATTTCATTGAAAGTGCGTTTCAAGGAAGAAATTTAGTGCATAAATATTAAAAAAAAATTAATACTTCAATAATTTTTTTTATTTTCTTAATATTAAATAGTTACAATTCTTTACTGAAAATTCAATAACTGAACAAAGTGTCTGCATTTGGCTTCTTCTCTGCAATTGCTCAAATTCATGTAATTCTAAAATAAATTTAAGGAATATAATAAAAACAATTTTAAGATTTCCGAGTTTAAATTTGTAATGAAAATTTAAAATTATTACATTTGATAACTGCAAATGCTTTATTACATTTTCTGCCTTAAAAAAGTTTTTAATATGTCAAATTTATAAGGATTAAATTATGAATAAATTATTTAATTATCAAAATTTAATTTAGAAAAGGTAATGTTGTAACTGGCGCAAGTATTTTTCACTGCTGCGTTCAATGTGTGTGTGTGTGTGTGTGGGGGGGGTTTTTTGGGAAAAATAAAATTATTGCATCATTCTATTTCCCAGTAAGACCAAAATTTTTTTTAAATAAACAGCAAAATATTTTTGTTTCGAAAAGACTTTTAAAAAATGGAAAAGTCTTCTTACTTATTCATAATATTTAAGATGACAATTAAAAAACATTTATGCAAATTATAAGAAAATGTTGCGTACTAAACATTATTCCTTTGTCATGTACATTAGTTTGCGTGAAAATAATTAACTTAAACAGTTATGTATATTAGTTTGCGTGAAAATAATTAACTTAAACAGTTATGTATATTAGTTTGCGTGAAAATAATTAACTTAAACCTGATGTTTTTACATCCTTTTCTGACAATAACAAACAATAAATTTTCTTTAAGCTTCAATATTCCCATGATAGAAAATTAGATTCATAAACGAAATTAGAAGACTTCAAAATATATTCGCAATCACAATTGAAATTTTAATTTAATCAATTTTATATTGCATATAAACAAACATTGAATGAATCATATTTTTCACAGTTAATGAGGGACTGAATAAAATTAAAAGATCCATTCTTTTCATTAACAGTATTTGCGAATCGAGAGATGGAAATTTATCTGTGGGGTTACGGGATTTCCCAATAAACACAATGCAGCATTATTTCCTTTTCATGATTATTATAAAACTATTTTTCCCTTATGCAATTGTGAAATCTTTTTGGTGCTCGTGTATTAAGATGCAAATGAAGGTTAAATTGTAATGGTTTCATTGTATAAAATAGTAGTAACAGAAATAAAAAAGCTACGTAAAAATGGTAGGTAAATCACTTCAAATAAAATCGGAAATTTAATTTCATCATAACAATACTCAGATTTTTTCTTTGCAGTTTTATTTCAATCTGCAGACGATAATTACGATGGTCAACTATTTTATATTAAATTCGTCTTGATAAGTAGAAAGCAGCTGTTAAGAATAAAATCGCATTTTATTAATCGGTTATTTTTAAAGTATTTTTGGTTAGAATTATTCCGAATTTCTTAAAAAAAAATACATTGCTTAGAATAAACTCTTCGAGAAATTAAGAGTTTACTCTGAGCAATATACAATGTAACGCACATATTACACTTGTCTATCGTATGAATTTTTATTAAAACATTAATTGAATAACTAAGAAAAACGCTTTTTTTCCTTGAAATTTCATGATGTTTTGTCAGTTTAAAATAAAAATATCTATTAGCCTCTGAGGCAAAGTTTTCAGAATAACCTTTGTTAAATATTTCATGCGACAGTTAATGTTTTAAGTATTTGTTGTCAAAAATAGCACTAATTAGATATTTCATACCACGTTAATATGTTAAAATACAGCAGAATAAAAGTAATATTTCATACGACGGTTAATAAGTTAAATATTTCACATGATGATACTACTTTCAATAAATTGATCTTAAACTATTGCTTTAACCTTTTGTCTGTTTAAATATTTTTTTCCATCAAAGTTTGATAAATTAATTAATGTAGAGTAACCTGCATTGGAATTTTAAATTCACAAATGAGTACACACACACAAAAAAATCGAAATCTTTATATTCAATTCATAAATTATTGATCATGTTAAATAAAGATCTAACATTCATGGTTTAGCTTCGACTACGCTAAATATATTCGACAATTTAATATTAAGCGTTTAAAGTTATGCCTATTAGTTTGTAATAAGTACTTAATTTTTTTTTTTTTTTGCAATAAATGACGAAACAAATAATATACTTTTGTTATATTAAATAAAATAGTAATCTCATAGAATTGAAGAACAACGCATTACAGAAAATATTTTTTAGTCATTTTTATTTTTTAAATATTTAATAAATGAGAAACCTTAAAAGCATGAGAATCAAAATAACAAATAATTCTATTTTAATTCCAAAGGAAATTTTCATTTTCATGATTTTTCTAAATGTAATTCGCATGCAAACATAAGTAAGCATTATGAAACATAAGCATAATGAAAAGTAAACATTGTATTTTGAAGCATGCATGTAAAAGTGCTATCAATTCTGAATTAACGAAGTACTATAGAAATGGCATAAAAATAATTATGAAAATGGAAGTACTTTTATCCCAAATTATAATTATTAATGATAATTCTAATTGTAAATCACTTATTAGTATATTAATATATCATTTATTAATAAAAAAGGTAATCACGGGTTTTTAAATTCAATTCATTTGCAGTCATAAGTAGTAAGTCATTGTGAAAAGTATTTCATTTGATGCATGCATATAGAAGTCAACGCTATAAATGAAAAATTAAAAAAAGTTTCATAGAAACTTTAGGATAGGAAGAAATTCTGAGAATAGAAGCACTTTTATCCCAAATGTAAATCGCTAATCAATATATTAATAAAAAAAGTAATCACAAGTTTTTAATGCAATTCGCATGTAATCATAAGTAATAAAGTATCGTGAAAAGTATTGCAATGAAGCACGCATGTAAAAGTCAAAATTAACAAAGTTTCATAGAAACAAAATAGAAAAAAAACAAACATTCTGAAAATGGAAGAACTTTTATCCCAAATTATAATTATTAATGATGATCTAAACTATAAATCCCTAATTAATATATTAATAAATGAAAACATCAAATCGAATAGATGCTTATGATTTAATAATAATGCACAGTCAAAACTTTATAATTTTAAAATAGAACTAAAGCGACACATTAAAAATAACTACCGATTTTCAAATAAAATTATATTTACCTTTCTGACAATCTCGCGTCAAATTTTGTTTCTCGAATTAGCGATTTTTTCACCTGGCTGTCAAACTGCGTATCCAAACACGATGTGCCAGTCCGCGTTGACACAATATTTGTTTAATCTTCATATATCACCTGAACTGATAATTTTAAATATCATTATCATCGTGATTAGCCATTTAGATTGCGAATACGAAACCCTAGAAACCCCAAAACGGAGATGTGACACACTGAACTGATTTTTACAGAGGAGATAAAATAAATATATTGACAGTGAAAGTAATATTGCACCAGAGCACGTAACGGAGGTCTATAAACCTGTAGTTATACCAAAATTTATTTAGAAAATATTAAGCCTTATTATTTATATTTGAGTCTCGTATATAAACAAATATTCGGAAGTTAAAAGTGAGATTTTATTCAATATTTCGATTTTATTTAATATATCTTTCACTTTCTCGAATACGAAGTATAAAGCAAATGTAATGGTCAAACAATTCGAATTCGTGATTTTGACGAATCTCTACGTTTCAGATACATTCCTAAGTCCAAAAAACATTTCGGTTTTATGTCTGTATATGTGTGCTTGATAACTCAAAAGTACTTTGAGCTAGACGATTAAAATTTACCGTATTATGATCAAATTTGTTGATTTCTGTCAAATTTGAATGAAATCATTGTACAGGAAGTCTACCTCAGAATATTAAAACGCCCACGTTCCAAAATAACCCACAATTACTGCCTGTATCTTCAGACTTAGTACACAAAAGAAAATTTTGTTGTCCCTCGAATCCATCCGAGCGAGCGTCTTTAACGAATTAAGTATGTGCCCCTGGTATTCATTTAATTACGAAAAAGGAAGGAAATTCCTCATTGATATCCAGGCGTTTAGGAGCTCGTTGTGATTTCGTTCAACGTGCGTTTGGGGCTTTTTAGTATTGATAGGGTTATATGAGGAACCACTCAGGTTGTAAACCTACCTCTAGGAAGAGTCGAGTTCACGTCAAATTCTGTTAGACAAATGTCTGACTCTGACATGGCGTCTTGAGGCTGCAGGAATGAATTGCTGGTTCAGTTTATTATTCTCCTCGGGCTATGTTTTAAAATTACCAAGACCGACAGAAAAGAATTCTCGAATAACTTTAGTATCGTGCGTAAGTTCTAACTATCCATTCGCAAATAATATAATAAAATTCTTTAAATTTCCGATGAAAAAGCAAAAAGTACGCAACCAATAACTAGAGACAAAAAACGAAAGAAAATTAACACTTACATTCAATTTATTCCTATTAACAATCAAGAATCTGATGTTGGAAAATTATGCTTTTTATAAAAACATCGCTTTAAAGCTTGAATATTTTGGAAGTATATAGCTAATGTGAAAAATAAGGAGAGATAAATTATCGATTGAAATTTGAAAATAAAAATGATTTTACATTACATTATTTCATTGATTTGGAAATTTACGATTATCTTCTGAAACGATGAAATAATGATTAAAAAATTCATTCTGTAAAAAGAAAACTGAAATAATTTGATAATAATCATTTCATTAACAAGAGTTAAATTTTGACAAAAATGATTTAAATTTCAACAAAAATAATTTTCAGAAGAAAGAGCGATTAAAATTAATAGAAACCTTCGATATTAACTTATAATTTTGCAACGCAAGTATACATGCAATAGAAGTAACATAAAAATATTTTGATAATTATTCGAAATTCAGTGGCAAAGTTAAATAATGACAATAAAAGTCATTGATGCGATCAATTGATATGCAGAATCGGTGTGCGGAATATATAGATATATTTACAATAATTGATATAAAAGTTATATATTATATATGTTACAATAATAAAAGAACTGAAATGCGAATTTTGAAATGCATAAAAATTTAACATCTATTCATTTTAAGTTGAACAATATAAAGTTAAAGAAATATGTTGATAGTAAGTTTTTCAGAATGGGCGTATAGAACTGAACTGAAATGAAAACAAACCGAATGATAATTGCAGTTGAAAGGTGGATCAATGTTATTAATCGATACAAGGAACAATGTAAATATCAAAACTTTAGAACCCAAGAAGAATATGGCGGAAGTCATCAAAGGGTTTTCATTGTTTTCCGTTGAGAAAATGTTTTGACGGAAAAAGACAAGTAAAGAGCAAAATTTTTCCGCATCATTACATCAGACTCGAAAGAATAGGAAACACAAGCAAAAAGCGACGCGAACAATTTGCGCGTGGGTGTCGAAACTATGTTGCCAGACCAGAGATTCAAGTTAATCCCAGTAAATTTAGAAGGGGAACAGTTAACTAAAGTTACATAAATTCTCCCTCCCCCCTGCACTGACAACCGGTCATCGTTACATGACCATCGATTACGTAATTCCTGAAATCAAACCAATCATACCGCCATTGCTGGTCACATAATAAATGCTTCAATAAATAATGCAAGAAAATTTTAACGCATATTTCCCTTGCATACAAATTTTTCAAATTAGAGATTCACTAAAGCAAAAATACTATACACTGTCTTTATACTTAATTTGTATATATTTCGAACAACGATTTAATATTTTTGACTGATAACGAAAATGTAGCTTTTATAGAAGCTTTTTACATAAAAATTTTTGCTAATTTTTGCTATTCCTCAATCAGTGTTTCAAAGTTTCAATACGTATTAGCAATGACTACATTAGTAAATAGGAAAAACTAATTAAATATAATTCGAGCTTATAATTCCACTTTTAATTACTTTGATATGAAAAAAAATTTCTTAAAATGTCATTTTTTTAAGATTTTTAAATTAACAAGGTGCAAAATTAGAAGCAATTCCATATCAATTTTTAATTCAAAGAAAGGTTGCTTTTTATGAAACGTTGATTTACATTTTATATTATAATACTTACAAAATTGTGTTACATACAATTCATATTAATACTTTGAAAAATTTCTTAGTTATTAGAGCAAAAATTCACCTTTAATAAGTTGTACAATTCATGTCTAAAAGAATCCGACAGTTCATCTCTAAAAGGATCATTTTCAATTCTTCTACCAGAGAATTATCTACATTTAGCGGAATATTATACTTTCATATTTTTTTTAAACAAATATGAATAGAAACCTGATATTTGAAACTGCACAAATTATTGCAAAAAAAATCGTTTGCATTTATTAATATGTTTAGTAAAGTCCACGAAATACGTAAATAATTACTTTCCATCTTGACTGGAAATAATTCCTTTCCAGTCAATATGTTGCATAATAATAAATAAACTTCGTCTGATAATATAACTAATAATAAATTATACATATATTTCATCAAATAATGCATGATAATATATAATCTTTAGTTCGCTAGTTAAAGTTACAAAGTTGTGCAGTAAATAAATGAAATAAAAAATTTTACAATTTTCAGTTCCAGTTTTAACCAACGTTGAAGTAAATAAACATATGTCAATATTATACGAATGATTCAAAACTTCATGCTTAATTTGAAGATAAACTTATTAATTTAATAATTTTAGGATTCCATTTTATTTTTATTAAAATTTTAATTATTTATATTTTACATTAAATAACCTTCACAATCATTGATCACTAAGAAAATATTATTCTTCCACAAAAACTTAGAAACTCGACCTCAAAAAAAAAAAAAATTCCGTCTACAAATAATTTATTCTTAAAAAAATGGACAAAATATTGCCCAGAACAAAGATGGTGAACCCGATAATTCAGTTACAGCTTTTCGATACTGCAGTCTCAATTCCATCGAGACCTCCAGCCCAAGGAATTTCATTACATTAAAGGATGAATTTCACGACCTTTGCTCCAAAAGCAATTAATTCCCTAAAATGAAAGTCTCTCGGACGCGGTTGTAAGATAAACTCTTTGAGACTTAACCTCGATTCTTCATCGGATTAATTTTCGACTCAAAAGTGTCGGGGGGCGAGTGATTAACTGCCTTGAAACTTGAGGTGTCCCCGTTCAAGAGCAATTATTAATGACCAATAGCTTACCAATCGAGTAAGTCGAGTTTTGGGCAGTTTTGATGTGAAAAGTTTTATGTAACTTGAACGAAACCAGAGGTTCGCAGTCCTTTAATAATCGAGACCCAATTTTCCATATTAGTTTTAACCCCTTAACTGGGTAATTTTCTCGGTTCTTTAATTCAATAACATCTTGAGTTTTGGAACAATGTTATCATATTGCTTAATCTAAGAGTCTATGTAAAACTTGTGACATTTATGAATCATACCTAATTTATATACCGAATTATAAAGTTTGTGAATGATTTATTAGCTGAAAATTACAGTTATTCGATTGTCTTGTACTACAGTTAAAAGGTTAATAACATATCCCTTTGTAGAGATTTTTTCCCGTTTACTCTCCTTCTACTGAATATTAGTATTTTAAATAATTAATATTAAAAAAAACTTTCATTTTGCATACACTCATATATATAAAATACTTTATGGCTTTATACGAAGCAAATGTGGACTTCTTTAACAATATATTTTTATACATCATGATATAACAGAAAGATTTTATTCTTGTGGGTTACAGTTGGGGATTTTCATATTACTTCCAAGATCATCAAGTTCCATTATAGGTAAAATGCCAAGATTTCACCAAGGTAGTGGTTTTCCCGAGTTTACTAGGTGATTTTCAGATGATTACGTCGAAATTGCTAAAGCCGAATTTTCAGTGCCAAATTGATTGGTATTATTATTTTTGGCGATTTATTATGGTGTCGGAGAGATTTCAATTTTTAACCGTTATTAAGATTTCCTTGTAAGAGCTGTGGCAACGGAAGATGCAACTTCTTTTATGGTAAAAATCTTAGAAAAAAAAAGAACGTAAAAGCACTTTGTAGTTATATATTTTGGAAACTAATTGACTGAAGCATTGTCTAGAGTTCGGCGTGTTTTAGAGCCAATGTGAGAAAATAAGAGTCAGCGTTATTCAGAAGTGAAGTTTAAGTTCGAATAATAAATTAAAAACAATTATTTTTAGAAAGTGGACAAACTGAAATTATATAATATAATAACAAACCAATCGGAATATTTTGAGTTTAATTACTCCACACAGAACGTGTTTAACATGAAAGCTTAGTGAAAATAATCAAATAAACATTCTGGACATGTACTTTTTGAACGAATGTCTAAAATCTGATACAGAAAAACAATTTTGGTTCTAAAATTCAAATACCAAAATTCATTCACATATATTGTCGCATTTTTGAATGCATATGCATGCGGATGGACAGATAGACAGACCTCCCATAACGGAATTTCGTATAAAATTCGATACAGATCTATAGTTTTGCTATGCAGATGACATAACTAATTTAATACGTTTAGCGCATTCCAATTTTGTGTCATCATATTCACAGACGGATATAATTTCATAAATGTTTTTTGATATTCGAAGAAATCTTCGAATTTTTCGACCAAATCAATATTTTCTATTCGTAACGAAGGAAATAAAATATTGAAAAATCTTTCGCACAGGTATGTGATTTTTTTCTCACTTTTTCTCAATTAACTAGAATCTTTAACAAGGATTACATAACCAAACCACCCCAGTGTTTGTGCACTCTTAAATGAGATTATCTGCATTACGGATTTAGATTTTAATGAAGTAAGAGTGAAAAAATGTGAGATAGATGCTCAATGTTAGCATCTAGTTAATAGCGACAATTCTTGAAAGAGAAACAAAACGTATTACAACAAATCATTTTGGTTCATTTGTTTTTCTGTACAGGTGCTATGCGAAATTTTTTCAGAATCCAATTTAATACAAGAATTGAGCTACTTAGCTCCTTTGTCCTTTTCAATTTTTACTTCAAACTCGAGCTTGTATTTAATTTTTTATCAATTGAAAATTGGCAACTGTATGAATATTAATAAAAACAAACTATAAAAATTCAACAGATTGTAATTTTAATAAATTGTAATTTATTTGTATGTCTACTATATGTTGATTAAGTTTTTTTACTATTTTTCTATTGCTATTTACTTTTTAAAGTTTTTTTAATATTTTTTTCACATTTCTCTCTTAATGGTCAAAAGTCAGTCATGCGACGCATAAGTTGATTTCTTTTAACAGCAATTCCTTAGTACTACAAGTATATTATACAAAACTATAAGGTATTGTAAAATATCTGGCTTATTGGATGGTATTGTCTAATATTCCATATTGCAATAAGCTACATATTGAGTTATAATTTGAAATACGAAACTACTTGCCTGGATAGGTTTTACAATGCAAGGATTCTTTAAGAATTGATATTGATTTCTAAAATGAATATTCTACTTTTAATTCAAGAAATAAAATTGCTTCTGAACAGTAAATAAAAATATTTCGATATATATTGTATATATATTTTTTATAAAGTCCCAAAGTTTTAAAAGTATGAACATATGCAAATAATGTATAATCGAATATTCATGAATATGTGTCCGAACTAAAAAATGATTTAAGTTCTGTTACCAAGTTCTCGTTGGAAGTAAAGCAAATTTTGACTTATTCAAATTATTCCAGTTTTAAAAGAAATAGGATTAGTTAGTTTTCTTTAATTTATTCGAATCAAAACCAGTTTCGATTCAGTACGTCAAATATTTTATTGAGTTAACAGCGAAAAGTTTTAATCGTCTGCAATATTAAAAAAATATATCGTCTGCAATTTTTTTCAATTGAAAATTGGCAACTGTATGAATATTAATAAAAACAAACGATAAAAATTCAACAGATTGTAATTTTAATAAATTGTAATTTATTTGTATGTCTACTATGTTGATTTCAAAACTAAACAATGTTTGAGCAAAATGTAATGACACAAACATGGCTATTAAAAATTCAGGACTGTGAAAAGTAAGTTATAATGCATTCTTTGAAAATTTGAAATGCGAATGTTTTTATTAGCAAATTGCTTTATTTCGCGATAAGATCACATTCTTTTTTTAGAAGATGCACATTGAATTCCAAATTAATTTAGCAAGGCTAAAAATAAAGTTAATTTAATCGGAACTTTTCGAAAAATTAAATCTAGTTAAAATAATATTTCTTTTTATAATAATTTTGATAAAATATTTGTGAAATTTAATCAATTACTTTTAAATTTAACTCATGTACAGTGGCTCCCAAAAGTGTTCGTACACTAAAGAAATTTGCAGAAATTGTGTTCTATACTTCTTAATAAAGCATTTTATTAGTTGGTTTTTTTTAATTAGCATCTATAAATAGTTCTTAATAAAACTGAACAAATATTTTTATAAAAAATCAAGTATTATTGTTCTAAAAAATAAATAAATAAAAAATGTCACAAAATTAGAACACAAAAGTCTTCGTACATCCAAACATTATTTATTTAAATACATCATAAAAATATCTTTTGCGGCTTATTTTTCTTCTAAATGAAAAATACACTAAAATCGTTTGGTTTCAGTATTTAATATCACAATTATTTATTCTATTTATTTTATTCTTAGATATGACGCGCATTCGCAAAGAAACGAGTTTAGACGTACGAAAATTAATTATATTTCATTTTAAAGCTGGAAAATCAATTAGAAGCATTGCAACTATAACTAATCTACCTCATTCAACGGTCCAAAGCATAATAAAACGTTACAGAGAGGGAAAAAGGATTGCAAACAAGCCTCGTAATGGTCGCCCTCAAATTCTGTCAGCTAGAGGTCAAAGAAATATTGTGAGTAAATTTCTAAAAAATCCACGTCTGAGTGCAATAAAGTTTACTTCACAATGTAATGAATCAAATGGAACTTCTATTTCCTGTGAAACTATTCGTAGAATTCTTCGGAATGCTGGTATACATGGCCGCTCTGCACGAAGAAAATTCTTTGTAAGTCAGAAGAACAGAATTGCTAGGCTTAAATTTGCCAAATCTATGATAAACCAACCAGAGAGCTATTGGAATCGTGTCTTATTTGCAGATGAAAGTAAGTTAAACATCTTTGGGTCGGATGGGAGAATCATTGTATGGAGAGAAAAAAACGAAGAACTTAATCCCAAGAATTTAGTTGGAACAGTAAAAGATGGCTGTGGAGGTGTCATGGTTTGGGGGTGTATGTCAGCGGCTGGAGTAGGCAATTTAGTATTCATTGATGGTATAATGGATCATAGAGTTTATATAAATATTCTTAATAATAATTTAAAAGTGTCAGCACAAAAATTGGGCATTTTAAACAACTTTGTGTATTGCCAAGACAACGATCCTAAGCACACGGCCATGAATGTTCGTCTTTTTTGCCTCTATCATTGCCCTCAAACCCTTAAAACACCAGCTCAATCGCCGGATTTAAACCCTATAGAACATATTTGGAAAGAATTAGAGGTGCGAATAAGAAGTCACGACATTAAATCGAAAATTCAACTGAAAGCAGTAATGATCGAAGAATGGAACAAGATCGGTGCAGAAGTAACCGACCGTTTAGTTAAATCTATGCCCAAACGTTTAAAAGCTGTTATAAAGAATAAAGGATATCCTATTAAATACTAAACATTTATAAAAATTTAGAAAATTTCATATTTAGTGAAGTTTTTTTAAAGTGTATGATCACTTTTGTGTCTTATTTTTGTACAATTTTATTTATTGTCATTTTTAAAAAAATAATTTGCATCGTAATTAAAATTTATTCTTCACTGCTTTATTAAGAACTGTAAAAATATGCTATGAAAAAATTTTCATGTAAAAATAAGAATATATAATGGTAAATAATGAGGTTTTTAATTGATTCTTGTTGGTGTACGAACACTTTTGGGAGCCACTGTATATTGAAGGGATTGGTTTTTAAGGTTTTAATTTTTTTTATTACCAAGTAAAATTTTATGAAAAAAAAATTGGCTTTAATAAAATATATATAATTGATTTGAGGACTCATTTTATTAATTTGTATGCTATTGGAACAAATTTAATCTTTACAAAGTCATCATGAAATACCATTACAATGAAAACAACAATAATCACAATAATAAATAATAAACACAATTGTTAAGTATAATATTTACAAACGCATAATAAGATAAAGGGTTTAAGAAATTAATGTAATGAATTAAAAAAAACTCCTGCACTTTTCGCAATAACTTTACACATGAAAATTAAATTCTTTTTTTTAAAAAAATGTTATAATATATATATTTTTAAAAAAATTTTTACTTAAAATAAATTCATAGAAACAAAACCTATGAAATAAATTGTACCATTTAAAAACCAAAAGTATTTTGAAAATTGCGAATATTTTTTTATACAAAGCACAAACATAATTTTCTAGTTGAGAAATTTATCAAACCATTTCTTCAAAATTTCATAGATAATTAAGGAATATAATATGAAATTACAAAATAAGCCTTTAGTTTTATTTATTTTCATTTTTTTCTTATTATAAATCATTAAAAAATTTTAAAAATATTTTTAAATGAATAAATTGTTTACACTAAAGCTCAGAAATTGCAGAAAATATTAAGAAATTTTTAAACCAAATTTGAACTAAAAGGTAAGTATTGGGTTTTAATTTATGAGAATTTTCTAATAAAATTTTACCGAAATTTATAATATGAAAAAATAGTATTTAAATATTTAAAAAACCTTAAAATACACATTATGTAACTAATAAAATCGTAATAACTGGTTCGTTTTATAAAGAATTCCTTAGAGATTAAGAAAATCGAATAAAAAATGTTCCGATATTTTTGCCTCAAATCGTCATTTCAATTTTGTCACCTTCTTAGAATTATTCACTTCATGTTACTTCATCAGTGCTTAAGCAGTAAAATAAAATAAAATTCAACATTATAAATTCAAACAAAAATGTTAAACTTACCTAAAACAAAATTCCACAAAACAGAGACGAATGTACTTAAGTAATATAATAGAGTGGTTATTTCAAATTGATGTGAATGAAAACTGTCTTAGGCGAAGATTTACAATAATTGAAGGTCACGATCTTATACATCACCCTTACCGTGCAGCCCATTTCCAAAATAATTCGTTTTTAAGGCTGTTAATGCCTAATTTCACAGCAGGATGTCACTGGAGGCGTTCAGAAACACGATATCACTTCCATGCTAAAGGAACATCCCTAAATATCCGGGCAATTCCTCTCAACAAAAACGTCGTAGATAAGATCTTAAAAACACCAAATCACATTTCTTTTTCACACTGCTCACCTATTCTTTTGCAATTTTTTTTTATTATTATTCTGAAGAGATTTGTGTGAAAGTTGATGCTTATTTATGAGATCAAAAGTTAAGAACGCCATGAAGGTAATGTGATAATAGAGCTCCGATTACGGCTTTTTATGTCCTCTATCAGTCATTCGAAACAATTATGTTAGCACTTCTTAAAATGCGATAAGACTTTTATGGCACCTAATAAATCTTAAATTGCCATTATGTGATGTATAACGTAAATAACCAATTAGAGATACACGCAAG
>JAPMOR010000788.1:1323-36604 GCA_026543865.1 Argiope aurantia
ACACACACACACACACACACACACACACACACATATATATATATATAAATTCTGATGCATTTTATCAAAGTGGTCAAAACACTCTTTTCACTCCCATTAGCCGACAAGCATCGCAATCTCTCAATTTCCCTATTCTGAAAAACTGAAGAATTATTCTCTTCTCGTGTATATTATTCAACCTCAATCATCTTAAACCACTCATACCATGTATACAATATACATGCATTCCATCGTTTTCAAACGACTAATATTCTACTTCTGCTTTTCTAAAGAAGCTTAATTTCATATTTTAATGTCCGAAAGGATCCAAGATCTAATTTCTAGAAGTTAAGTCAACAGTGAACCAAATTTAATAGAGCTGTCAAAGGGAATTCATAATTTATTGTAACACAGTAAAGACCGAAGAGAAATAATATCTATAGAAATACTAAATTACAACAGCGAATAAATATAATTTCCATTTAAATTAAATTTAAAAAGAAATTTTGGAAATACTTGGTTATCTTCAAAGATCGCGGATTTAAAAGGTTTCTGATTCAAATTAGTCGGAATGTTTAGTTTCCTCTCCAAATGAATAATTTTAATAAGTTTTTCTGTCCTGCGACATTAGAATATTATTTGCAATTGATATAGTTTTAAACTGGATTGCATGATAATTTAGACGAAAATATTCAGAATTTTCAGTAAAATTCTTTAAGATTTTAAATTTATAATTACACATTTAATTCATGTAATTTCAATATATTTTAAATATGGCCACAATAGACTTTACAAAAGTATTTGGTTTATAATTATTATAAATCAAAAATTTAACTGCTTCGAGTTTACACTGTTTGATGAATTACTAGAAAATTTAATAATATTTCTTGTTCAAATTTTCAAAGATGAAAAAGTAATTGATAAAATCGTGTTGACTGCATTGTAGTGATATCACTTTATTCACTTTAAAAGCTATAGGTGATAATTTGCGAAACAACTCCCTTTGTATGAATTTTTATACGTCAGAAAATGTTGAGTGAATATCCAAGAATTATCTAGTATGTATACAAATGTTAAACTTTTCTAAAAAACTCATCTAAAAGCAAACTTTAGTTCCAAAAATTTAAATTTAATACGATGAATTGGATTCATAAAAAAGGAGACATAAAGCCACGATTACTAGATTTCATAGTAAAGAAAGAGCCATACAAAACGTCGTAGTATTTTAAAAACAAAGGTAATCTTATACAGATGCGTACAGACTATTTGTATAGAATTTAACGAAAAAAAGTAGAACTAAAATCTCATACTGTGGAGCAAACCATTGAAGAAAAAATGTAAAGAAAAAAAAAAGCTAACATTTTAATTGAGCTAACATTAAGAAACTAGTAATCAAGAGGGGAATGATTAAGGATCAACATTATTCTGGACTGCAATAAATAATAAGAAATCATTCATGTGATCTGCAATTTAACGGTCTTTAATTGGATTATAAATAATTGCTTTAGAACTGAAAACAGATGTTACTAAAATTAATGCGGAGGATGAAAGGTTAACGACTCACCTTATGTCAAATATTTTCTAAATAAATCACCATTTGGTAATGGATTAACACACATGATATAATGTCCGGCAATGTTAGAATTTATTTTCCCATAATATTTCAAGATGAATTGATTTGAAGCAAGTGAATGGTTAAAGTGATGTGATAGTCTTTATAAAATTTATCTTGAAAATAAAAAGAAAAAAACGAGAAACACTACAGGCATTTTAAAAGAATTTGTATAGAATTAAAATCTCATAGAAAAAATAGAAGAAGAAAGAAGAGGCAAGTTGATGAATTTCATTATCTGCTTATTTGTCATTTAAAAACTTATAAAACTAAAGTATTATACGACCAGCAATTTAAAAGTAGAACTAAATTTAGATGATATAAAGCTCAAAACGTGATCTTACCTGGAATAAACATAAGTGCTACTCATGACTAAATGTTAAGATTAGTTGCAATTCAACAGTCCATTCAAGACATTCTAACATGCAGAGAAAATTTAATTAAATTGAAAATATTTTTCACTGTGTAGAAACCATTCCACATATTTCGAATAATTTAAAGTTATATAAATTTTAAATAGTTTCAAATGTGACCTGGAGTACTCGTAAAAAACGTCGATAGATTTCTGAATTTGTTAATAGATATAAAGATACATGATAATAAGAAATTGTATACAATACACAAATCTTTTCATTATTTATACTGTTGGATATCCTTATAAGTAAAACATATTAAATAATTGGAACTTTCTATCTGAGTTATAAATAAAGATTTTTCCAACTTTAGGATGAGATATCTGAAGCATCTTCCATAACTACTGCCCCAGGTTGGAATATTCTTGTCTACGTAGATATTGCTTCCGGTTTTATTCCCAGAGCAGAGTTCAATGGATATTTTAATGAATGAATCTCGCAATGGCCTAGAAATAAACTACAATTTTATTTCCAAAAATAAACATTTTACAACACAATTTAAACTAAAAATATTCAAAAAGTACAGGAAGCATTTGAAAAAAAGATTTTCGATTCATTATTTTTTTTTTTTTGGCTAGGAATCTATTCTGTGATGTAGTTGAACCCTTGTCAATTGGGTATGACCACCTGCATCCCTCTCAGGACATTTCCTTATATAAAATAGAGAAATTGTAACTATGGTATTTAATAAAATAATAATAGTTATAGTCTGGGGAACATGCTTCAGATTCTAAAGATTATGCATTCATTGGAATGCAAAACAAAAAATATTCAGATTGTGTAACTGTTTAACCTGTCAAGTCAAATATATTTTCTCCAGATAAGCAATATATTATTTGAACATAATTTTTAATATCAAAATACCCTTATGTTTTATATATAGCTCAATACATTTAGTTTCCGTTTCCATTTTTAGCATTTTTTAATATCAAGTACATAATACTCTGAAGAATTCCGATCTTTCCGGTTGTTTTTGAAAAACATACATAAATTGAGCCATGCGTTAGGCAGTAATTAAAGTAATTATTGAAACAAATGTGAAATAGGTTTACCTCTATTGAAAGCGAATGTATACGATATCTGACGAAATCCATTGAAGTCATTTGAACAAATAAGCCGTTTGCCATGTTTAGACAACAAATATGAAAATTCATTTCATTTTAAATATTGCACTTTAAGTTTATTATTCAAATAACTTAGCACGCTTAAGTTACGAAATAATTACAGAATTCTTTGATGTTTACAGATTGCAAATTTCAAACGCAACCTCAAAAATCAAATTTGCGATCGTATTCCTCTTCGATTTACCAATTGCTTTAATCTTTTATTCTAGAATGTTTCCTTTCGGATTGGGCATCACTTAGAATCTTGATTTGGAGCTCTAGAGTTAAATTTTAGAGCTCCAAGTCTGATTAGTTTATTGAAAGAATTTGGAGCCGATAGAGAGCCCTTTTCTGTGAATGATGTATCCAATTACTGTTATGGAGATTAACCAAGCATTTTAAGATGAAAAATGTTTGAAATAGTTCTCTTCAAAAGGTTAAACATTTATCAAATGTAAATTCGCCATATTATAGTTTAATAGCAGGGGCATTGAATGAATTGGTATATATCTTAAGATAATAATTTAATAGGTTTTATCTGGAGTATTTGCGTGTTCATAAGGCATTTAAATTCGAAATATAATTTTAATTGCACTATGAAGGATAATAAGTAAGTAGAACTTTCGTAAAATAGAGCGATTTTGATTTAATGTCTAGTTAAGAATATGTTTAACAATTTGATTAATGTTGTAATGAATATCAAAATTACTACGTTCAACTCTACACTTAAAATATCAGGATAAATTTACTTCCTGTAAAGCAGAATTAAAGCGACATGAAAACTCTACTTTTGAATGGCTGAATATTTAAAAATTAATGTATTAAACTAGCTAATAGAAGATTCCCCTTTTGTATCATTAAAAACAAATAATTGATACAAATGTTATAGAACTCACAGCTACTAGTACTTAAACTTGGATGCGAGAATTAAGAGGTTATGTAATAATAAACTTTTCTTCAGCGACATACCATTCAGTTTTTCTCAATGCAAACAAGTTTAAACTTGGGATTTCAGGCCTAATTAGCACTGGGGAGCGTTTCTTGTGGGAGCAATGGAGAATATTGCCTATTATTGATGCCTAAAAATTAAAAAAAAAAGAAAACACAATAAAAATTTAACACATGCAAGATTTTTAAGCTAGATATCTTTTAATCCAATTAATGTTTTCCACTAAAGCAACTCAATAGCTGAAACCTGAAATTCTGCCAAAAATTCATTCAATTATTTGTCTATGTACGGATATAAAACGTGTTATAATCGAGTTGAAAACTTGTATGCGAACTGATTTACCTCGATAAGAGTACTTTTAATGCAATGACAATTTTAAGGAGCAAATCATGATCATATATTTTTTATAAACATAATTTTCTGTTGAAACCTCCGAGTAAATTTAGTATAATACTCCTTGATTCATCTTTTTTTTCGGCTAAAAATATATGCTTGTTAGAGAATAGAATTCATACTAAAATCAGTTAAATTTGTCCATTTAGATTTAAATGAACACAAGAAATAAAGCAATGAATAACTCAGATTCACAATTTAAACTACTGAATATTTAAAATTTAGAAATTGTAATCTTTGCTCTAGAATAGTTTATATTCAAACGTCTATTATCGGACACTTATTAATGAATTCATAAGGACTCTATTTTCAAGAACTGATTTAAAAATACTAAGACACTTCATTTTTGCCTTATCATTGGGAATACGGTTTTAAAGACGAACTGCTACATTTCGGTGTATCAGAGAATTCTGAAGGAACTATCATAATATTAATAAAATGCACATCATTTCATAAATTTATTTCGGAGACGTAACCGTCTAATTATTAATCTAATCTTAAATTGCTCAATTTACCATTTTGTAAGAATTCCTATTAAATAAAGCTGTAAACACACTCAACTTTAACCTTCCGAGATTAATTCCCAATCTCAAGTAATATTAATACATTCCAACCAAAAGAATAAAAGGAAATATTGGAGTATGAAATTTGGATGCTTGAATTCATTTCTTTTTCAGCTGGGTTCTTAAGGCTGAAAAAATTTCATTCAGAAATAGGAAACATGTTTTTCAGCTCAAAATAAGACGTGCAAGATGTTTTGATGCATCTGAAATTATTAAATTGTGTGACTAATAAAAGAAATTAGTGAGAAATCAAATTTTTAAATTTTAAAGTCAGCCAAATGAAAGTTTTGAACTAATTATTTTATAATACATATCTGTTATCTAAACTTAATAAGTGTACATTTAAAAAAAAATAAGTATTTTAAATTTAGTTTCTAAATAACTTCAAAATGAAAACATTCATTAAAATAAATTTTTCATTCATGAAGTCTGTAATATACTTTACCATGAAATTTTGAGTGGAGAAAGTAGAAGTTGGAATCGGCTGACCTTTCATATGTTTTAAAGCATTTATAGGAGTTAGAAAATGACACAGCCTGATAACTGTATTTAAAATTTTTTGGTGATATATCAATTATAATCTAAAAATACAAAGGCGACTTAAGTGCTAAGCTGAAAAATAATTCCGAAAAAGGGAATTTCAAAGCAGAGTAAGTTGTGCGAAATATGTTTAATGCATAGTTAATTCAGGGTCTAATTCTGCATAATTGGAAGAATTATTGAGTTATTTTAGATTGATATATATCCATAATTAGAATTTTACACTATTTGTATTACTAGAATGAACTTAAATTCATTCATTCATTTATTTATTTAAATTGCCACATTATTACATTTAACATTAAAATTATCCTCTAACTCTTTCATAGAATATAAATTCGTAACACAGATGAATAAATCATAATAACATAATAATAATGGATAATACATAATAACATAGATGCATGAATAAAATTTGAAACATAGATGGATTTATCACCTTTCGGTTTATAGGATCTATTCTGTAATACAAATTTTATTATAATAGCGATGATTATCCGGAATAATCATTTTTATTCAAATATATTTATTGATTTTAAATATTTAAGAATTATATTTTGAACTATTTATTGGCAAGAAAAGATATGTC
Organism: Argiope aurantia; assembly: GCA_026543865.1. Classification (NCBI taxonomy): domain Eukaryota; kingdom Metazoa; phylum Arthropoda; class Arachnida; order Araneae; family Araneidae; genus Argiope; species Argiope aurantia. Next base: position 7,465 of record JAPMOR010000788.1, read on the forward strand.
TATTATGTACCTGCGCTTATTTATCATTGTGTATAGTTCATTTCCCAAAATAGTTTTTATTTTATAATGAATGAAATATAGAAAGACTAGAAGTACAATTTAAGATAATACTAATTTTCCAGCATATTGTAGATAAAACTCGAATGTTGAATTTTTGCATAATTAATTGTTGTGTTATAAATAATTTGTTACAGAAGGAATGCTACATGAAGCATGCAATTAATAATAGTAAAACTAAATATGCCGAAATTAGCTTTACAAAAATATACCAAAATCATCAGTTGGGTTGGGTAATTGACCACTGATCTCTTAATTTCATTTATTTTATCTGAATTTATCTTTTTTAATTACATTAAATCATGAAAAATAAAAATCAATCTGTATTAAAAATCCGTTATAAGTATATATATTTATTCAGAATCCTCTATCCATAATATCTATCAGTACTGAACCATCACTTAATCGACTTACAATCGAAATTATGAGGTTAACCTCTGCATAGAATCAAAGCAAACTGTAAAGCTATCTCTAACGATTTCCAGCTTCCTATGCTTACTGCAAATGAGTTCTACTCACGCATCTGTACAAATAATCAGCAAGCCAAAGATCTAACTTCATCAACATCAGTACAGTATGATAATGACAAAACCGATTCAAATGCTACGATTCTGATATCGGAACGAGAGGAGAATTGGTGAATGATAATCAGAATATATGATGGGGATCTGGTGACTTGTTAGTAACTACATTCTAATGAATCGGATTGCTGATTGGATTTGGTCGCAGTCAATGTCAATCTGTCAATGGTATAATATTTTATACATTAAACCTAGATTAATGATGTAATTATTTTGTTATATGTAGTGTATTTTATTTATTAGATTAATTTATACTAGTTATTATGTATGCAATTTATATCGATGTTACGGATTTTATAACTTTCAGGTTTCAATGTGAAAAATATAAATATATAGATGTGTATTATCTATCGGTCACGGTAATTGATTATATGTAAAATGCAAAGACGGTTTAGGAAGGAAAACATATATTGTTTAACTTAACTGCAAGCAAAAATGAGCTAATTTTAAAAGAATTACAAAACCAGTTATATTTTGAATATTTTTATAGGACACAAGTTGCATTTTGAATATATTTACAGGACACAAGTTGTATTTCGAATATATTTAATAGGACACAAGTTGGATTTTGAATATATTTATAGGGCATAAATCGTATGATGCGATTAAGTTACATATGATCTTGCGACTTAAATCTACTAATTGAATAAACATGAAGCGATTCTTTATCAGGGCATTATTTAAGAAAATATTGTAGAAGAACATAATACGCTTGTTGCTCTAAGAACATCCATTGCAATTTGACGACAAAATCAGTAATTAATGTTAGTTTAATTCCTAAGTGCGCAATCAACACAGTGTTTATTATAAAAATATTCGGTCATAATTTCCATTTTCTTAAATTCTTTGTCAAATAGGCAAGAACAGATTGTCAATAAGTTGAGCAGAGAAAATATTTATAGTTCAGATGAGTCATTAAAAACATAAAAGTGGGTCTTTTTTTTATTTTTGGAAATTTTTTGCCAAATATTTAAAGAAATAATACAGTCTTTTAAGAATTGTATGCATATTATAAACATAGATTCATATTCTTCATGCACGTGCAACGAATTAAATTTATATAGGTTTTAAATATAAATATGTTTTAAAATAATTTTAAACTAATATATTTTTATAAAAATTTAAATGTAACTAAAAATTTCAAAAGATTTCCTTTGTAAATTCTTAATTTTTCTATATTATAATATGGAAATATATTAGGAACAAATGTTCTTGTAATTTTATTTAAAAGTTAAATTTCAGAAAATAAATATTTAAATGCAGATTAAATTTTCTTGATAATTCCGTTATTACATGAATTATGATTGCCTTTTAATTAATTAAATTAATTATATAAATTTAAAATAAGCTTATAGATTTATTTTAGCGTGTAAACAATATTCGACTTTTTTGCACACATTTACTTAGCAAATTGAAATATCTGAAATATTGTTATGTCCATATGTCAATAAATAAGAGATATTCCTTTAAGAAAAGTAATTGAAATTTAAGCTTCGGAGGACACTGATTACTCATTTTATTCAATAATCCATATTAAAATTCTGTTTTACTAGCCTATATTGAATATTGAACAAAATATTTTGTTTTTGGTCATTTTTTTTGTTCACTTAAATTTCCTTAAAACATAATTAAGCAAAAGAAATTGAATAAGAAGTCAAATTTAACTGGCAGGTAGTATTTTTTCCTCAAAAATAAATTATTTTTTTAGTAGTTAATTATTTGTATGTGGATTTGATTACCCAAAACAGTGCTGCCATCTTACCTCCAGTTTTATAATTAACTGGAAACCTTTCTTGAGATGACTACAATAAAATATCAATAATGCTAAAAATATCTTTTTCAATCAATTTCTAAAAAAAAAAAAGAATTTGTCAACATTTTTATATTAATTAGCGAAGCGTAAATTCTTTTCTTAAAAAGCTAATTTTGTTTGATCACCATTTTTAGCTCATTTTCATTATTCACTCACGATGATTAATTATGTTTTACATTTCGCAAAAGAGTTGTTAAGATTTTTAAAAATGTGAGCGATAAATTTATTTTTCAATCTCCCGTAACATATTTTTTTTCATTCACAAGCGGTGAATAATATTTCACAGAAAGTAATTAAAATCAAATTGAATATTTAATTATCAAATTAAAATTATCATTATACTTCATATAATAAGAATGTTTTGTCTTTAAAAAAATTATTAATATTCTTTTTGAGTTCAGTTTCTTTTATCATAAGTTAACAGATTTCTTTCATCAAAAAACAAAAACTTTTAACTAACGAGGAAAATAAACAAATAGTTTATCTGTAATTTTATTTAAAAATCTCCTTATATGAGTACTAAGAAAAAGAATTATATATGAAATTACATGCATAACGTATTGCATGGATTAAAATGAATTGTATATGCAAAAACTTATAAAAATTAAGGAAGCAAAGCAAATGTATATAACTTTAAATAACGCTAGTTTTGGACATATAATATCATTCAATTTATTGAAATTTGAAAAATCTAGTTTTTTCCCGAAAAGACAGAGTATAACATTGCAATTTACTTTTATGAGCTGTGATATTCATCCGAAAAAGTACATTCACAAACTATATGACATTCAGAAATATAGTCGCTGATAAATGATTCAACACTTGTGAAGATAGTGTTATCTATGAGACTTAAAATTATTTTAAGGATGTCGTGTATAGTGGTTGTAGTGTTACTAGTAAGGATTTTAGATTCTGAGATTTAGTAATTCAAGGAAATATTCAAGGAATTATAGATAAATTAGGACATATTAAACAGAAAGTACGGAAATGCCAAAATTTAAAAGCTTCAAATAATTTTAATATTAGGCTCTTGTTAAAGTAATCTGATTTTTAATTAATCTTCTTCCTTTGATTTTAAGACAGAATTAAATGTGTTTATCAAATTAAATGTGTTCAGGTTTCCAATAGTTTTGAAACCAAACTGATTGGCACATCGTTCAACGTATCTTAGAAGAGTTTTTTTTTCCCCTTCTTTATCGTTAATTTTAGAAATTTATTTTTTTATTTAAGCTTTATGTATCATTCTCCATCATTTCTATCTCATAGCCACATTTTTTTAATTTGTGAAGTGAAATAATAAATTTAAGAGAACGAAATTCATATAAATGAAAAGGAAACGAAATTATAGATAATTTATCCGGTACAAATATAATCAATTGTGTAACAAGTGCTCTGAAAGTTTCATGAAATTTGTTTCAACACTGAATATGAATTTTAATCATATTTTAGGTTCATATATAGCAATATAAAATTGATATATACTGTTTTTTAGTCTGAAAATGAATTGCTTGAAGAATAATTGCTTTCTTCGTATGAGTAGTGCTGCCATCTAGATAAATAAAAGATAAAATCTCTGAGAATGTAAATACTAGGAAATATTTATTCATTTTTAAATACTAGGAAATTGGTATAAAAGGAAATGCTTATTCCTGTAATTATATTTATTCATATGTATTCACTTGTATGATGTGAAACATTTTTTTTCGACTTTATGTATCATTTTCATCATTTTTTTAAAATTTATCTGCAATAACTAGTTGCGTACAAACTTAACTATTTGTTTTTGTTTGCTAAGGAAAATCGAGCTTATAGAAGATTTCAAAATTTTTGCACTGAAGAAATGTTTTATTCCAGGAATAATTAATATTAGCTTAACTAATTCAGATTTCTAGAATTCAACACATTATTTATTGTTCATATGGAAATAATTTGCAATTTCAATTCTACGTAATAATATCTGTATAAAATTAATGAATTATACTTAAAATGGAATATTTTTAAGTTAAGCTTCAATCCTTATTCTCGAAAGCTAATTGACTTTTAATTTTACCATGTTATTGCAGAGAATTCCAATTTAATAATGTGTTCTAAACAAATGATATCTTCCTTTGCTTTTTGCGATTCACAAAATTCATGATATTGTATGTTTAATATATTAATGGAAACTAAGAAATTATATACATATATATATATATATATATATATATATATATATATATATAATAATTTTTCTAATGTGAATCTGGTGCATGGTTGATATCTTAATCATGCCAAAGTTTTCCACTGGTTGCTCTTTTCTATAGTTCTATAGTTCTTTTCATAGAACTCTTAGAGTTATAAAACTTTAATTTTGATTTGGGAATAATGAGGGAGATCAGATTTTCAAATGATCTACATTAATAAGTTATTATTGGAGTTATTACCTTTAATAATGTTTTAATATTATTTAAAAATAATAATAATATAAAACAAATAATATTAAGCAAGAAGGCTAGGTTATCATGTTATTATAATCATAGTAAATTAGAATGCAATATTGTTTTATTATTTGAATAATCAAATTTTAATTAAGAATCAGAAAGAATTGCAAACATCCAAATTTCTAGAAAAACAATGTTCCAATGCAAAAGTGCTTTTTTTACATAAGTATAAAAGATCAGGGCATATAAAATGTCATTAAACTTCCTCAGTATGGTAGAAAAATTATTTTTAAAAAGCAGAAGGATTTATTGCGAAATCATATCTAGTAACAATAATAAAAGAAAAAGCAAATCCTTATTTTGAATAATAATTGAAGATAATTTTGACTGATAAAACTTTTACTCAGAACTCCTTTGATAGTTCAAATAGTACACGAAAAATATGCCTGTTAGTGAATTTTTTTAGCATATTTACTTCCAAAAGAGAACCATTTTTGTTAAGAATGATAATTTAATTATTGATAATGCATAATTTGCATTCGAGGTTATTGCACTGATAAAAACTAACAAGCGAAGGGCAATGTAGAATACATAATTACTATTCAAATTTAGCAATCATTTTCAAGTAAATCATGTATTTCATGTTTAGCAATCATTTCATTTTCTCTCTCTCTCTATCTCTCAACCTAATTTTTCAAACAATTATAATTTAGCAAATTCACTTGTCTAAATCTCTAATATCATAAAATTAATGAGATTAAATACAGATTTTTATGTTCAGATTTTTGCTCTTTAACATATAAAGAAAAAACACTCTAATTGTCAAAACACTTAATCTCGTTACTTTAATAAAATTTCATATTTTAGATTCCTTCAGCTGTGACTTGATAATGTCTTTCAACTTGCTTTCCTGTCGGCCGGTATGTTTGTGAACACAATATCTCTCGAAATGGGAAGCTGAAAGGATGAAATTTCTCAATTGATATACTTACTTAAAAAATGTTGATCTCTGTTACAGTTCGAGCAATGTTCCCTTACAGAAATTATGTTTTGTCATAGACATAAAATATGTTACATCATGCAAGATGACTGAGGTATTTGGCATTTAAAATATCAATATTTAAAAAGAAATTAAATTTATGTTTTAGTCCAAAATAAAATGTTCAAGCTTTCTTTCCTTCCATTGTTCTACAAATTTAAATTAAAAACATGCTGTTTATATTACTAAGAAGAAGCAAACACTCTCACAATGATTTATTTGCTCGAATATGTTTCACTAAGTTTCGTTTTTTTTTTTTTTTTTTTTTTTTTTTTTTTTTTTTTTTTTTTTTTTTAATAAATTGCCTTTCAAACATTTAATAGATATCGATGTTTAAGATATCCCGTAACTCGAGCAGTTCATCTTTAAAATTAAATTTTCAGATTAATCCTGGAAATATATAAGGAGAGCAGAGTATTTGTTTATATTATCAGATTATTTATATTATATTCCAGTTTATATTAAGTTTATGTTACCAGAATATATGTTTCCAGAATAATTATATCTGTTCCGCTCGGTTAGTTCAAACCAACTGTTCTCCCATTATCATTATTTTTCCCTTATTGTTACGCATTTATTACAAGATTAAATACAATTACTAAATTCCAGGACTATTTTTAGGCATTAATTTCAAGGTTAACTACTGTATTTTTGATCATTAGTACTTTGCTGTTTATTTTAAAACATATAAACTGTTAAAACATTTAAACTGTTTATGTTTAAACATATTTATTCTTCCTTCCGTTCAGCTTGTTGAATTTGATCTAAATCACAGTTATGCCATTTTCCTTATTTAACTTGTTTGTTTCGTAAACTGCGTTTTACGTATTCAGTAAGTAGCAACGTATTGTACAACGCTTATCCTGTGAGGCGTATAAGTGATGAGCTGGATTAAATGACAGTCGCTTTTTATTTTGACATTTTTGCTTTTTCTTTTCTGCAGGGGTATTTTTTTTTTTTGTCTCTCGGCTCGTTGAATTATATACAAAAAACTTTTGTTTCTTTTTCCTTTTTGAGATTGCTTGCCAATTTAATGCCTTTAGTACATTGCTACGAGACATGCAGCATTAAATACATTTTTTCGATATTTATAAAATAAATAATTTTAGAAATTGAAGAAATATTATTTATTAATTAGAATTTTCCTATAAAATAAATTTAACAAATTTTCGCCACCCCCTTTTTCGCAAAACTGCGTTTTCAAAAGAAAATGTGAATGCCATTTAAAAATGTGCAAAAATTAAACACGAAACATTGTATAGTAAACAGAATGGACTGTTTAACTTGAATAGCAAAACACATACACTATCGAAATGAAAAGCGTAAATAACAAATGCTGCCACTTAGAATTAATGTCCAAAGAAAATAATATTTCTTGATCATAATTTTAAAAAGGTAAAATGATATAATGAAGAATTAGTGAAACAATTGATTGGTTTGAATTGGTATGAATAGTCTTTAAACCTTTAAAATAAATTTTGAAAGTTTTGTTAAAATTATAGAAATTTTTTTTTGTCGCAATGAAGTTAACATCATTCAATTGATAATTAATTGGTAATTTTGATGGAGTGAATTAAATTTTGCTCATTAATTATTTCTGAAGATTTTGACTAAAAATTTCGCAAATCATCTTAATTTGCACTTTTTAATTAAATTTCTTAATTAATTTTATAGGTTGAAAAATAGATCAATCGGCCTAAAAATTTGCCTCAGAATGGCTTCAAATGAACTGATCAACTCCAGGCTCATGCCATTCTGCATTTATTAAAAAACCATGAGATCAACAGATAAATACACATTCTGCCTTTTATTGGGGATTAAGGGTGGCAGGTATTTGCTATTTGAATATTTTTTAACTATCATATTTTGTTGTGACTTATGGCACTTTACAAGCCCTCTGACTGAATTATGTCAGAGAGTGAACGACTGTTGTTTTATCAGTAGCGCCAACTAGGACCAAGAGTACGGCTTAGCTACTTCATGCGTCACATTCGCTTTCCCGATCCCTTTTACGGGGGGGGGGGGCATAACATTTACACATCTCACAGAGTGAACACAGAGGAAGAACAACCATGTCCGAACCGGGACTCGATCCTGGGACGCCCAGATTTCGGGGAAGTATGTGAAATTAAAACGAATAAATACATTTTAAACATACGAATATAAATTTATTTACTGAAGGCACTTAACCGATTAAATTATTACAAAGGAGTCTGTAAGTGAAGAAAGTGTCTTGTTTCAATTGTGCTTAAAAGATAAATCTAATTAGTTGTTATATATTTGAAGATATATTAGAGCTTGTACCGAAAGTAGTAAACACTTCCAATTACTTCTATAAGAAAAGGATTGTGCTTAAATAAACTATAATTGACAAACAATTAAGATCTTTAAATTTTGAGTTAAATATCTTTTTTTTCTAGTTTTCTTGCTTCAACTAATAAAATAAATTTTCAAATAATAAATCCTTTTTAGAAAGCGAATAAAAGCGAGACATTAATTTGTAGAAAGTAAAAACATCTGTTTTCAAAGAGATCTGATTAATACTTTCTTGTTATTTTTTACACTTTATTCTGCTGTTCACTATTTTTAATTCGAATTCACAGTTCATCGTTTGTTTATTGAAAGAAAAATTACATAGACAACACGCCCTATTGCTCTGTTTTGCATAATTTGTTCTCTGATTTTTTTTTCATTTGCTTACTAAGCAAGTATGTAGACTTTCTCTTCGATTTTGAAACAAAAACGTAGTTAATGATTTTAAGAATTAGAAACTTGTTTTCTAAAAATTGAAAATAGTTAATTGGCAAAGATATTTTTATTGCCCTAATTATGGAATGTATAAGAGAAAGCAGTGAATGTAATCTTAATTTTAATGCTGTTTTCATTTCTGTTTGTCTAATTAATGAATGAATTTACATAATTAGTTTAAGAAAAACTGAATATTTATATTGCGGTTAAATTGATTATGATTTGCTAAAATGAATAGCAAAACATTAACGTTTATTTAGATAATTTATTTTATATTTTTTGGATTTTATTGTCATGTTTTCTGTTCAAAATCAATTTTACTCAAGCCTGTACATATATATTTCTAATGGATTTACGTTGTCTCTCCGATGCTGAATTTCCATCCCTCAACTACTTCATAATAAATTTTATTCAATTTTTAATTTTTATAATTCTTATTAGATATTTTTGCGCAGCTTTCAATTCAAATGAAGAAAGAGGTTGCATTGTATGGATTATTTAAATTCCTGAATTTTGATTAATATGATCTCTGCTACTTGTTGCCTTAACCTTAAATTTGAAATTTCTTAAGACTTTTTTGCAGAATTCCCATTACAATTCGAATATTTATTTTTAAAATTGATATATTGCTCGAATACATTAGCTTGAATTAATAAAGTCTTTATATGAAAGGCAAAATCTGCAATGTAGCAGATACAAATTTTATTTTAATTTTGAATTATTTTCATTCCTATACCATTCATTAATTGTGTGACAATCCAAAACTGGATCAAATTTAAATGCATTTCAACCATGGTGTTAGTTATTATTTCTTATAAGTATGAGATGACATATGTTTTTTTGAAAAGAGAAATTAATTTTCTTTGTGTCTGACTCACTAATACTTTTATCTTACAACAAAGGAGAATATATATGTGTGCATGTGTGTTGGCGCTCTGTATGCTTGAACTAGAGTTATCAAATTTGTAACATTTATAATTTGTGGGGCAAAACTTTGAATCTTGGAGAAAATTTTAAAAATTCAATCAGAGTTTCAATTAATCAAAATTAAAAGAAATTTTGATATTTACTGCAAGAAACTTTAAAATTGTTACAGCAAAAAATAGCCATATTCAAATATTTCAAACATGTACTTGAACAAACAACAATGCATTTCACACACACACACAAAAGAATAAAATTTGACACGAACGAACACATTATGCTTGCATAAAAACAAAAATTACTCTAAAAAAACCAAATTAAAATATTAATTTAACTTTCAATCAAACATAAAAAAAACATTGTATAACATATGTCTGCATGAAATAAAATAAAAATGAGAGTATTATATTCTAAAAAATGAAAGCAAGAAAAAAGTTTATGTGATTTTTAGATATATTAATAATTGAATAATTATATGCTATTTAAAACAAACCTGATTCAATATATACAAGACACGTATTCTAATCGACGCTTAAATTCTTAGAAATAGAAAACACATCTAATAAAAAAATGGGCTAAATGAAGTAAATAATTATATTATATGTGGTTAGTGCCCACAAATGTGCTTCTGAAATACATAATTCTGAATTTTTTTGCAGAGCCTAGGCCTTGTGAATTTTATTTAATAAAATAATCTTGACTTACTAACAAAAACGTTCCTAGCTTTTGTGATAAAAGATAATGTGTTATGAAAATATGCTTCGTTTCAGCAAAAACGTTTTATATAAATGGATATATAATCGTTCTCAATTTAAATAAAACTTTAAATGTTAGGGAAGTTAAACAGAACATTAGGCGAATAAATAGTACAGTAAAATGATGGTGTCTTGGAATCAAGAATATCTCCTTTCAAATAAAGGGAGCTTGACAAAGAAATTTTTTCCGTCCATTAATAAGAGACTGCCATGCCATCATTTTTATACTAATTACAAAATAACCCAATTTCTAACTGGTCATGGTAACTTTAAAAGTTATTTGTACAAATTTAATATGTTTCCGTCAATCTTCCTGAGATTGTAATATTGGTGGGGAGGAAAATGTTGAACATGGGCTCCTTGTATGTTCCAAGTTTGTCAAAGAAAGATAGATCCTAAGACTGGCTCTCAAGTACATGAATATAAATTGGCCACCAGAGTTTCACAAACTTATTTCTATTAGAAGTGATTATGAAAATTTCTGTAAATTTATTGTTGACATCTGTAATCCTTCATAACTGTTAAATGTTCTTCTTTTTCTTTTATAATGTGTTACATACTTACTTCTGTAAGCCCCGTGTGATACTTTGTGGTGCATGGGGGATTTATAAATGTTCAATAAAAAGAAAGGAGAAGATTCTATAGTATATGATTATCATAATTTGAGACATAAATATACTAAGCCGTCATACGCAATCATTAAAACGCACAGAATATTTAATTGAAAATATTAGAGATCATTAATCCAAGTGACTCACTGAAGGAGAATGATCTTCAATAATTTTTGAGAATCTCTTACTACTGTATCAGACTGAAATGAATTTTACAGACGTGAAAGCATTCATTGGTTAAAAAAAATCATACCTTATTACCTGTAAAGTCCAAGCACATCCAAATCACATTTTGCTCAGCATGTAATAATGTTGATAATAATATGCATGATGATTATTTGTGTTCTTAATCCATTTTACGAAAAATAAGTAAATTATGTTATCAGTGTGAATATTCTATGATCAATAACGTAAGAGTAAAGAAAGAGTTTTAGAAAAGAAAATATGTGTAAGAAAAATAAATTGTGTGATACATGTAAAAAATTTTATTGAGTTTTTTCTGGCTTCTTAACTTTTAATGATTATTATGAATATTAAAAAAAATATTCTTAGCCTATATCCTTACAAAGTTATATGATATCGGTTTACAGCACTCTGCCCTGAAGTAAAATCCTGAAAAGCCACATAACCACAAGTATCGGATTTGAAGAATCTGTCAACCTTTCTTATTTTCCTTCCTATAAATCTCCTAAATCCGTGATTGATGTTTTCAACGCATGAGCTAGAATATGAGAAACGATTATATTGAAACGAATGGATCAGAAAATTCGCCATCACAAGAAATCTTCCAGATCCAAATGTTCAGAAATTGAAACTTTTTTTTTCCATTTTTGGCTAAATATCGATTGCACTTTTTGAAGGAAATAAAACTTCACTTTAACTCCAAACTAAACAAATCTAAAGAAAATACTTTCAGGAACTCTATCCGAAGTATCGGCCATTGCCGTTATGAAACTACGCAGAAAATATCCTGGTATCCAGATATGATACGGTTATAGTGTCAATAATAAATAATTTGCAAGGAGTATTAGCTTATGACATTTATATATATGTGTGTGCGTGTTTTTTTTTCTTAAATGTGGTGTGTATATGTTTATGTGTGTTTGTATGTGCGTGTGCTTGTGTTAGTGTGTGCGTGTGCTTGTGTTTGTGTGTGCGTGTGTGTCAAACTGAATTTTTTTTTAATATTATGATATATTAAAAGAATTTCCATGCTTAAATATCATTTTCAAAGATTTTCTACATTTTTTTAAAAACTCGATACTTAAATATTAAAAGGATATATATATATATATATACCTATAATTTATGTTTAAAGATCAACGACAAAAGATTTTACTATATTTTTAACTACTTTTTTTGTAATGTGGATAAACACACTAAAGGCTTGGTTCCTAAGAAATTTGTCTTATGCAATTTGTTGAAAGACTATGGCTAAGGCTTTTGACATATGAATTTTGCAATTTTAGAGTTGTTAACTAGATTTACTTGATGTAATACATCAAAAGCTCTTTTTGTGTTAAAAGCAATAATGGTAAATCCAAACACAAAATTAACTACCGAAGTTTGCATCTTTTCTTAGATGTATCTCATCTAAATCCAGAAGATGAATCTGAAAGTATAACATAATTTTAAGTGAAAAGCAGAAAAAATGATCTTATTTTTCAAACAACTGTCTCTTTCTGTGACTATTTTCTGTTAATAGAAAACGACTTAAACGATCTTATTTAAGATTTCATAATGTATAAATTTTGGACTTTAAACTTATGATCTCTAATCTCCTTCCGTAGGATATCTAGTAGAATGTTTCGTCAGTAACCGTCGTGGAGATTTACTAAGAATTGTTTTGAAGATGGTTTACGATATTTGACAACCTGAAAATTTATCTAATATAGTAAAATCCGAATATTTTTCTTCTAAAAGAATTAAGAACAAGCGGATTCATTCATTTAATACCCATGAGAGCCAGTCTTACTCAATTGGCCCTCCAATAAGCATCAAATAAGAAGAGGCAAAAAAGATACGGCGAAGTAAAAAAAAAATGCACTGATTTTAAAGGTTCAGAACGGAAACGAAGATAAGTATATTTTGCAATACTGAAAATATAACAAATTTTAAATACTTTTAAAATACAAAAAAAACTATAACAGATACAATAATATATCATATAATAAATTACTACTCAAAAAAAGTTTTCAAAAATTGGAACACTGTGAGAAGGAAAAAGCAGTTAAGTTATTAAAATAAAAATAATCTAATAGGAAAAAAGATTCAGAATTATAGAGATACTTCAAAATTCATACATTCATTAAAACTTAATTTAAGAGTGATATTTTCGTTATTTAGCGACGAATTTCCTTCTTGTCAAAAGTTTATGCAACTGCCTTGGATGACACCGAATTAAAAATGAAAACCCTGTTGAAAAAAAGGTCAATATGATTCACTGCGTAGTGATAAAAATGCTGTTGCATTTTTAATAGAATTGGAATTCTATAATAGTACGTTTTGCTATCTTCTTTGCAAACGGGAAAACATGGACAAGTAAAAAGTCTTTATCAAGAAAAAAATAGACAAAACATGAATCATTTATTCCTGGAGAAAAAAAAAATATGTTGTATGTCTTTCAACTCCAGGAGGATTAGTAAACTCTCATAAGATTATTTTATCTTTTTTTCAAATAAAGTTAGGACTTTTTAAAAACTTCGTTAAGCCATTTATAGAAGTTTGTGATTTCATTATTTTAAAGGAACGGAAAATTTCTCTACAAATAAACCTAAAGCACAGGAATTAATTTTTTTAGTTCCTAAACAAGGCCTTTATTAAAAATCGAAAAATCTAGGATTTAATAAGTGTTATAGAAATTATTTTATGTAATCGAAAAGAATGGAACTGTGCTTCAGTTAGTAAATTAATTGCAACAAAAATATAAAGATGCAATTTTGTATATAACGCAGAAAAAATTTCACGGATTTTAAATTTTTTCTTCCCTAAAAATCTTGGTTCTATCAATTACGAATGGAAAAATAATGTTCGCCAAAATTTCTCTACCATGGAAATGTGGCATGAGGAGCAATACAGTAGGCACATTCTTCTTGATTATATCTGAGCATAGAAGAAAAATGCACCAGATTCCAATTCAGAAGAAAATAAACGTTTCAAATAGTTTAACTAAATAAAATAGTATCCGGTATACCTTGAAATATACATGTTACTTTCTCATCTATATGACATAAAACAATATAGTAGATGGAGAAAATTTTCTACATACTTGAAAACATTTACACAAAGAAAATGCATTTCCATTCCTTTACATAACGGATAAATAATCTGTATCATAGTGTAATTAAACAAGAAAATATTAAAATCCTTAAGCAACCAGAAAGAGTGACCTTCGCAAAATTTTTTCGCATACTCTTTAATAAACCTGTCATGCCAGAGGTACAACAATTACGAAATATTAATTTTTGACGTACATTTACGATTTTTACAGAATCTATTTTGTGATCCTTGGCGAGTTGTTTGGCAATTAACCCCTAGCATGCGGTTAATAATATCCGAAAATCAAATTTGCTTTTGACACACTTTGCGCAATCAATTGAAACAAGTATTTGGAACAACTGTACTTGTAATCACGAAATCTCATACCAAATTTGATATATTTAGGTTTTTTAATTTTTGAATTATCGCATTAACATGTTTCTAAAAATACAGACAAACAGACAGTCAACCCGTTGTTAGTTTTATATCAAACTTTGACAGATGTCTACTCTGTAGATGTTAAACTATGTACCGACTCTTGTCTATCTAGCTCTCTTCGTTTTGTGGTTGTCGTATTACTTATATTCGAACAGCCGGGCAGATGGGCTTCTGAATAGATTTTACTCAAAATTTGACATAAATCTGCAAATTTAGTTTAATTACCGTACACCAAATTTCAAACATCTAGCTCAAAGAATGTTAAAATTATCTTTGTCACAGACGGAGGAGTATTTTCCAAAAATAAGTTTTTTGAACTCAGGGAGATCTAAAAATTGGAGATTCGTCAAAATTTCGAGCTCAAAATTTTTGAGGATTAATATACTTTCTCTATACTATACTACGCAGGTAACCTTAGTGAGGCTCTCCTTGGAACTCATATAACGGTAATGTAAATAGAAAAACATTCTAAAACTAATATATATATATATATATATATATATTAGGGTGATTCCACCATTTTCTGTCATATCAATGAATTAAAACCACTTGGAATGAAGAACAACCCTTTGAAATCTATTACATTTTTTTGAAAATAATCATCCTAAAAGAACACATAGATTAAGTTATCCGGACAACGAAATTTTTAACCTTCAAAAGTTTTAGCTGCCTTTACTTTTCTCAGAAGGGTTTGGGTCAAATATGGTCCATTGTTCCCCAAGGGACTTTCACATGCCTCGAAATCTACTTGTGATTTGGGGCGTCATTTGCTACTTCTTGTTTATTCTAGGAGTATGAAAGTTGTTTCCTGCTTAGTTTTCTTCACGTGCCTGGAATGCAAGCCTAACTGTGACAGTATTAGAAAGATTTTTTCCCACAATCAACTCTCAAAAGCTATGTAGTATATTGAAGGATTCCATCTACTTTGAAGGCTACAGGAAAAATTGCCCACTGCATTCCACTTATCTTTCTTCCGAAATTTTCCATTGTTAGTGCATGCGTTTGTAGCTGAGTTCCAAAAAAAAAAAAGTAAATGCAAAAGGCCATTAGACGCAGTTCAGCGGGAAGTATTTGTTGAAATAGCACTCCTCCCCGTTGCAAAGGAAAGCAATACGAACTTGCTGTTTCGTGCATACAGTAACTCACATATGTCATGCACGATAGAACGTGTATTGAAAATGATGGGTAAGGTTTCAAACGTAGTAGGAATTGGATAACAAAAAGGAGTATTAGGATATTTTAAGAAAACGAGGCACATTTCATTCAAAAGTATGAAAAACTAACGAAGTTATTTTTTTATTGTAGCAATTCAGTTTAAATAAATTCAAAGTAGGGACATTTCTTTCCAAATATTCCCGCACGTTTAAAGAAATAACATTTTGTGAAATACTTTTATTCTATTGTGCTATACTATATACATATAATAATAATTTCACTGTATGTGTCATCATTTTATAATATTATTAGTTAATGGCAATTTATAGAATATCATGTAAAAATGTCATCAATAAACAAACCTAAATTAGTAATAACATTTAATAAAAACTAAAAACAACTGATTTGCAGATTGACGTTCTGCCCTCTACTGTTCGTTAAACCTTTGGGGGCGTGGCAGTGGAATAATTTTATCTCAGCTTTTTTAATTCCAATAATTGATAAGGAAATTACATTTTTGAAGAATGAAGTTGCATTAAATTCATTTGTTGATTTTAAAGATATCTTTAGCTGGAAATATTTATTTAAAAAGTCAATTACTTTCATTACAAATAAAAGAATTCTATAGTTTGAAAAAGACATTCATTTAACATTATTTTTAAAACATTCCAAAAATTATATATATATATATATATATATATATATATATATATATATATATATGTATATATTTAAAAAAGCCACTTTTAAATATATGATAAAATATTCTATTTCGAAGAAAAACAACAATGCATTTGTTAAATATATATATTAAAAATTATGGGACAGATGCTGTCTCACCACCCCTCCAAGGAATAAATTGATAGATAAAATAGAATAAAACTGTAATGAAATAATGCTTATAATACTTGTTTTTAGTGCCTTATACATTGCACTGTTTGGATGGAAGAGACATATAACTGGTTTTATACCGCGACATAATAATAGATCTTTAGATATTTTATTATTTCAGAAATAATTAGTCATAGACTTTATAATTATAAATGACATGAGACAAAATAATTTTTTTAAAATCTAACATATAATATCTTTGAAATTAAATCTGATTATGAAAATGCAGTATTAAAATATATCATTGTGTAAAATTTGTAAATGATAGAAAAAAAATAAGGTCATATTCGAATTTAGTTAAAATATTATCTTATATATAAAAATGAAATTTGGTTTGTTCGTATTTTATGCATTGCTGTACTGTTCATCCGATTGTTTTTAAAACTTGTCAACATATTGCTTACACTTGAGAGAAGGTTATAGGCATAGTACAATTATTAGCCTTAATTTGAACACAATGAAATTTACAAATTGTTCAATTCATTCGTTTCAACATTATTTTAAAACTGACAATTGACGAAAGACAAACAGTAAACAGCAAATGGCGCAAACCATTCGGACTTGATCGCAAGTATATCATGCAAAATTAAATTTTTATCATCGATACCAATCAATGTGAATGAAATAAAATAGAAAATATTTATTACAATCGCTTTTTTTATTTTCATTAATGAATAGTCATTGTTATTCAGCATGCACAATATTTTGGCTGCGACGAAATATTCATACTATTCAGAGTTTATCTCACACGTACAAACAGAATTATTATGATCGATGCTGATCAAGGTAAGTTATATATAATGGTAATTTTCCAGTGCAAACAGTATTTTTTTCTATTTATTCAGTGATTCGACATATTTAGATTATACAACCGTATATCGTGTTAATTGCTTAGTCAAAAAAATATGCCTTCAAATCGTTTTCCCTTAGTAGATCTACCAGCGCACGCAAGTATAAATAAGCTAATTCGAGCTTTTTAAATAAAGAGGGATCAACAAGCGAGTAATGAAGAAGATCGTTTATGAATTGCAGATTCACGTGCTTCATAATTTCAATATCAACATAAATCGAGAGACAACGTTTGTGTGTTACCCGATTATGAGCATCAGAATCAGATGACAAATATGCGAAGACCAAGAATCCAGGCAACTATTCTTAACGGAAAGTCGAGAGGAGAAGATGTGTTAATTCGCTCTGGCATTCCCATTATTCCCACGTACATACATTTTGATTTCAAACGACTGCAGTTGCTCTTTGAGCTTCCATTCTCGATGATCATCAACGCGGCGCAAGGTCAATGATTTCAAGTTTACAGATCGAACCCTTGACAATACAGGTTTTTTTCATACTGCCAGTTTTAGGTGAGATGAGCACGAGTCGGATAGTCAAAAAATGTATTTGGTTTAGCTGAAGACAGAAAAGAAAAAAAAAATACTGTCTACTCTTCAGTAGAAAAAAAAAGAATAAATATTGTTTGTACTTCTTTATATATCATTCAATTTTAATGAATATATTCATTGTTGTCAAGTAAATAAACATCATTCTTTCTATCATTTCTAGTTAAACAAGATAGCTATTAGAGATTTCAAACGATATTTCCAAATTTATTTTTTCTGTGGTAGCAACGCGCTTGGTTCCAGCTAGTATATAATAAACTTTTGATGAAGGAAATGTTTATTAATCGATAATATTATAATCCATGGCCCTAAGAGCTTTCTGAATATGAATAGAGACCTATGAATATACTAAAATGACTCATTGAATAATTAGAAACTTTGTTATTTTTAACACGAGTAGCCTTACAAAATATGTACATTATGGGTATCAATATTAATTTTCAATATTATTTGCTTCATATGAAATTACAGTTGAATATAGAGTCATATAATCAGTAATGATTTTACCAATTATTAATTTAAATATTTATCTTTTAAAATATTTTTCTGTAAATCTGAAAGTTAACGGAGATTGTCTTGCTTATTTTGTGAATTACTTGAAAACTTTTTAGAGCTAACAGCTATTTATTGTAGAAATTTTATTAATTACAATTATATACAAAATTCAGTACTGATCTTTCAAATAACCATGGGACTATTTAAACTATTTAAAATAAAAATGACTTCAGTTTAAGAGGATTTTATTCTTTTTAATTTTAAATAATGAATAAATAATAAATATTTGTTTTAAAAAATGAGATTATTCAAAATATATGATCTTTAAATGAAATATATCAAACCATGAATATTCTCAGCATATCTGGGTCATGTAGTGCTACTGTTCTTTACAACGATAACAAAGAAGTTAAATATAATACATCATTGGCTTTATCGTTTTTAAGAATTCATTAAGAAAAAAACATTAATAGTTTCAAGACCATTGACTTTTTGTTGCCATTTACGAAGTTAAAACTTTAATTTTAAGATACAAAATAAAGCATCATCTTTCTTAAACTGACCACTGAATTAATTTTTATCATTATAAGCGTTATTCACAATAATTTATTCTGTTTTAAATGTCTAGCAAAGATGAAGACTGTTTTAAAGTTTAATTTTCCTATCTTATAATCGAATAAATATAATAAAAATTTTCTTCCAAATTACGATATAAATATTTTCTACGACGATATAATATTATTCCTGTGTCGGTCATGTGTCATGAAATCACTTAAAGCTCACACCAAATTAGCAGCCAAAATTTTATCGTTTAAGGCCACGTTAGAATTTCTTAAATTAATTTAATTCTGAAGGTAAACTGAAGAAACATTTGATGAACGGATTACGAAAACTCATGTGGAAGAAAATTTGCATTTTCTAAGTAGAATGCTATTTTGTAAATCTCTTGTCACGGAAAGAGATTTCGTGAAATTCCAAAGATTCTCCTAAACGCTACGAAATTCCTATTATTATAATGAATTCACTATAATCAAAGCGTGAGTTCCCTGTGAGACAAAGATAATGCGTCGAATGTTAGATGAAGGATATTAAGAAAACCATTAAGATTGCTGTAGAACGTCATAATATATGCTGTTTCATTAGAATAAATTACACTATAAAAGATATTGTAAAGTTTAATGAGCTTTCATTTTTATTTATTTTAAAGACTGCTATTTCGGAAATATAGTACTTTTAAAAAAATTTTAATTTTAAATTTATTAAATTTCAAATGCATGCAGCAGAAGAGTTACTTTACCAACTTATCTTTGAAATCTGGAAATTATTTCTTATAAGCATTTTAATATTAAAATAACATTTCTAATCGATATTAAAAGTAATTCGATAAAAATTTATACAATATTTTTTAAATGTATGCTTCTTATAAAAAAGTAAGAAAAATGTTAAATTTAATTTAAAAGAAATATATTTTTTTGCCATTGGTCATCTAACAAAATAAAATACAAGATGGCTATAATTAAACTTCTCCTATAAACAGCATCCTTCAAATCAAACGGATGAATGGATTACAACGAAATTTGGTATATATGCAAGAGATGCGCTCAAGGAATTTAGAAAAAAAAAGTTCCAAAATGCCCACCTGAGGCCGCCTTTTCCGGAGAAGATTAAATTTAACACAATAAACGACCAAAACGGAATACAGAAAAATATTAACAATCCAGAATAAGAATTATGAGTAATAAAATGCAAAACCGGGAAAAGCTATCAATTCTAGGAAGATATGTCGAGATTTGCATGCTTGTGAAGAAGAGGAAGCATTATGTAAAACAGGTTAGTATATGGAACTTTTGCAGTCGTTGTCATGTTTTATGTCGATGTATCCGGCTGTAATGAGGACGCTATCTTGTTGCGACGTTGATTGTCTTAAGAACTCCATAACGCTTCTTGTGCGAAGCATCACAATTGATCAGTCACGATCAGTCACGAGGTGATGGAGGGTGGTCACATAGAGCACCTTTCCCTACATCATCCTTTACACAATTAACAACTGCTCTCTTGTGCAATTTCGTCCTAATGTTTTCTTGTTCCTGAAAACTGAACTGTTTTTCCCCCTCAAATAGAGTATTGTTATTTTTTCCTTACCTTTGCTTAATGTGTTTCGATGACAAGGTGATCAGAAAATAGTCAATAAATGTTAATATCGCTTCTGTTTTCCGTTTTGCTCGTTTATTGAGTTAAATTTAATGTTTTCCCGGAAAAGGCGCCCTCTGGTGGAAATTTTGGAACATTTTTTTTTAAATCCAAATTCTGTAATCACATCTCGTGCATACTCTATACACCAAATTTAGTTGAAATCCGTTCACCCGTTTGCGTTGTACGATATCTGTTTGTAGGGGAAGTTTAATTATAATCACCCTGTATATCTGCACTCCTACCAAGAAAGAAGCAGCGCTGATAGTTTTTCCATCGAATTATATTTACCTCAAAATTAAATAATTCATCTATTTAATTTATATTAATTAAATCATTATTAATAATTACTTAATTTTTTTTTCTATCTCTGACTTAGAAATTTATTACTGAGTCTCACTTATATTAAAAAGAGTATCTAATTCAAATTTAATTATGCTTCACCTGAAATAGTTTTGAATACTTAATTAAATAGTTTTTCTCTGATTTAAAAGCAATTTTTCTGCCTCCGTTTTAAATTTCATTGCAGTTGAAATATTTGTGATACATCAATTGATTTCTCCACTTTTATTTTTTTCACAAGGAAATTAATTGAATTTATATGATATTATTATAATATGACAACATGATCATACTTCGTAATCCTTATTGCGTATTTTCCTATGTAGTGTTGTAGACTCGCATTCTTTTCCCTCCTATAAGATTCGCAGTGGAAGTCAGAACACAAATTTATCTGATAGCTAATTTGCTATCTACCCTATGCGTCCGAATAAATTCCATTACCCATTAGTATCTTTATTGATTTGATAATACGCCATGGGCATACTACTTTTGGCGTTTGATTCACTCATATAACTGACGAACAGTAAGTATAAGCACGTTTGTTGCAATTTTCATTATATTTCTTTCTTAAATTAGTTAATCATGTTACCAAGAAATGCATTAAAAGTCAGATTATTATTTCCAAGTTTTAATGACATCGGTAATAAATTCATTTGCTATAATTTTATTCATTCATTTACTACATGCATCTATCATAACTTTTATTGTTTTGCTGAGATGCAGTCAAAGTAAAATAACAAACTTAAATTCACTTAATGATCTTAAACTTAATGCACTATGCCATCTGATATCTAAATGCTATTTGTATTATAACGAATCGACGTCACATTTCTTTTCCGAATGAAATATCTGAAAACTTCTTCAAGAGTATTATAGGCGTATTCATGCATTAAATTTTAAAACTTTCTGTTAGAGATTGTCTTATTAAATAATTGAATTTAAGAGATATTTCAATACGTATAAATTTAAAAATATATGAATTTTATTGGAAAATAGCTGCACATTTCAAATAATACCTCCAGGGCAAAACATTACTAAATAAATTTATTATAATAATTATATAAGAAGCACCCTTTTAAGAAAATGGTGCTTTAAAGAGATGCGTCTTAAATATAAGAAAATAAAATTTCAAATGCTAATTTTAAAGATGAAAACGTAATGTTTAATATTATATATATATATATATATATATATATATATATATATATATATATATTTAATAAACACGATATGATGATATTAATTTCAGAGGTATAAAGTAGGTAACCCAATAAGCAGAGAAGGACATATTTGCAGTATATTATTTTTACTAATAAACGAATGAAAATTACGGTATTAGTTTTATGTAAGATTATTTCCCATAGTGTATTGTTTCTAAAAATATATAAAAATAAGAGAATAGTTTCACATTTAAACTATCTAATATTATTAATTCTTTTCACACAATAAAGTGTGTATAGTTATGCAAATATTTGAATCCTATGATTAAAATTGCATATCCACTTATATTAAAATATGCGTTATCAATTCTCATGATCATACAAATCAACAGTCGAAGTTATTTCAAATGTATTGATTCTTTTTTCTAACTATGACATCCAAAGAAGACTTTCAAAAATGAGAATGTAATTTGTTCTCGTAAAGCAGCTGACAAGTGTAAAGTTATATATAATTATTTTATGCAGAATTATGGCATTTTTATTCATTTACCGAAGGCTTTTGTGTAAAGGATTGCTAAGATTCACGATTCATAAGAAAAAGAAAATTATATTTCATTGTTAAAATAAAATGTTAATGCCTATGATAAAATGAATAAACAGCCGTGTGATTTGAACCTGAAAATTAATTAAATATTATTACACAATTTAACATTTCACATACTGCATCCATGAGAGTGAAAAATTATTGTTGCAATGTATCTAGAGTCTTTATGACTTGCTTATTCTTTAATTTTACTGCACATTATTAAATAAACTTGTTATAGTAAATTGTAAGTATCTATTCTTTCTATAACAAATCCTTTCAAGTGTTTTTTTTTTAATATAAGTAATGATTTGTGAACGAAGTAGGAAGCTTCAGACATAATTGAAATGTATATTTTTTGTGAATTTTATGATATTATAATCAATAAATTATATCCGAAACAGTTTAATTCTTTTAAAAAAATCTACTTAAAATAAACTTTGGTGGCAAATTATCAGAAAACAAAGTTCTTGCTATAAAGTAAGAAACAGCCCATATTTCTAAAAATTGAATAATATATCTTCCAAAAATTATTGTTCATTCAGCTAGGGATTTTAATGTCATATTAAGACGATTATACCCCAAACTCAAAATTTTACAACTCTCAAATGTTAAATGCTTAGTTATTTAATGCGTGATATTTTTTTTCTTTTTCTTTTCCTTAAATTAACTCGAATGTTTATTCAATGATATCTCTGCCAGAATCATTCCGGAAAAGTGCGAAGCATTCCCCGGTCTCATTTTTTTTTTAATTTGGCATTTCCAGCTCTGAAATAAAAACGCTACACTCATTTAAATAGCTTTACTTAGTACAAACTGTTTTTTTGAAATATCCATATTTAAAAAATTTTGATTCATTTCATATGCACAATGTCGCTGTCCCACGAAAATTTATTAATTATTTCCATTTTATTTAATCTCCATAATTCTATTCCAAATTTGACTTGGGGGAGGGGATTTATTCTGATGCAGTTAAATTATCTTTTTCACTAATCAATGAATCATAATTGATAAAACTAAGAAAAAAAAGAAAAAAAAGCACATTTGTCATGCTTTTAAAATATGCATTTAAAAAAAAGAAACCGTGAAATATTGAGTTTATTTTCTGAAAGCATGCATTAATTGATGTCCGTTTTTATTCTTCCTCTTTCTTTATTTATTTTATTATTTATCGCACAGTATTTGTTTAATATCGTCTTGAAAAAAATGTTCAACAATCCTTTATGGTATTACTTTATTATTGTTTGCTGCCTTTAAATACCAAGGGAATTGTGGTATCACTGTGGAAATTTCCTTCAAACTTCGTCATTATTTCGTTTATTATCAAGATTTTGCTCAATTCCGAAATCTCACTTTCAATTTATTCTGCTTAGAAAACATTTTTCTTCCAAACACCTAGGCTATGTTAAACTAGAATAAAGGCACTCTGACGCCATGCCATATAAGATTCTGAATTCAGATATACTGAGAAACTTACCTTTCCAGGAGTTTGTTTGCAGACAATTGGCCACAGGAGAAATGTTGAAAATTCTTGGCATATTTAAATTACAATAACACATTTTCACAAATGATAAAAGTTGTAATAGAAAGTGCAAAACATAGTTACCTAACGATATAACATTTAGAGATAATATATTGAATATCTAGATTACTACTGTCATTAATACATACATATATACTTATATCATAATCAATCATCCATTTCTATTCTAATATTAAACTAAATTTTTAACTGTCTTAGTTATTGTTTCTCCTTTTAAAATCCGGTGATACCATGCCCAATCTATAAATGACACACTCCTTTTTCTTCTTCTTTCTTCTCGGAAATCATAAGAAAAGTTTAATTCAACTGTGAGGCAGAGCGATTTCGGCTCCAGTATGTCATGCACGATGACGTGAAGTCATTCTAATCATCAATTTCAGTAGGTTAAATTTACGATGATCTAAACGAAGATAGAATTTTAAATCAGAAGACAAAATTTAACCAAAGTATACTTTATCACAATTAACGAGCTTTATCAATTCGTAACATGGCCAATATAAATTTAACTTAATATAAAAAGTTGACGTTATCTTTCTCTAAATATATAATCACTACTACTGCAAGGTATGTTCAAATGAAAAGGTACGAAAAGAAACTGTGGGTATAAATGAAGATTTTATTGAAAGTTTACACCATAGGTCTGAGCACAACGATTCCATTGGTTAACAAGCCGCAGGATTCCTTGTTCCCAGAATTCCTATGACCATGACGAAACCCAGTCCTTCACAGCGACCTTGGTTCGCCATCCAAGTTGAAGCGCTTCCCTTTCAGATGTTTTTTTCACTGGACCAAACACATGGAAATTGCAGGGCGACGTGCCCGGACTATAGGACGGATGGCCGAGCTGCTCCAGCTTCAACTTTGCCAGTTCCACGTGTGTGACCCTTTAAACGTGTGGACGCGCGTTATCATAGAGCAGAACCACACTTTCCGTGAGTATCCCCAATCTTTTGTTCTTGATGGGTCTTCGTAGTCTTCGGAGTGTCTCACAATACACATCGGAGTTAAGGATTCTTCTGTGCTCGCCGAATTCAACAAGTAGCGGACCTTGGACGCCGAAAAGGGCAGTGAAAAATACCTTCCTTGATGACGCCACGGCTTTAAACTTTATTGGGGGAGTGTGACGACGTATGCTTCCGCTCTTTCTGGCTCGTAAGGCAACAGCTCTCATCATTTGTGACGATCCGCTCTAGGAAAGTGGAGTCTTCCTGATATCGAAACATGATGTTACTATCCCCATACGCAGTTCCTTGTGCTGGTCGGTCAGCTGCTTCGAAACTCACTGCGCACACTTTCCGTTAACGCAACCTGTCGTGAACAATTGTTCACACTGTTCCATCCCTGGCATCCCTCTTCACCGCCACATTCGCAAATATGAGACGCCGATCACTTCTCACTAGGCCGTCCACCTTGTCGATGAGATCGGCCGTGATTCCCTGCCCTGGTCTCGGATCATCA
Organism: Argiope aurantia; assembly: GCA_026543865.1. Classification (NCBI taxonomy): domain Eukaryota; kingdom Metazoa; phylum Arthropoda; class Arachnida; order Araneae; family Araneidae; genus Argiope; species Argiope aurantia. The sequence continues at coordinate 33,323 of JAPMOR010000788.1, forward strand.
ACCAAACTCTCACGGCCTTCACGAAAACGGGTCATTTTCTCACTTACTTGACTGACACACAATCTTCTCCATATACGGTGACCATCCGGCAATGAATAGCAGCCGGTGTAATACCTTCCACTGTCAGAAATCGGGTATCGTCGCGCTGCAATGTGAATACCATCCTGTCTTCACATGCACTGTCATATTAAATGGACAGTGCTCTTTATAAGAGCCTCAGTTCTTTTCTGTGCATGCTTCAATCTACGCCGGAGACTCCAATCGCATCCCTAGATGTCTCGCTACGTTCTCCCTTAGCGGCATTGGCAAATATGTTAACGGTTACGTTGTTACGACGTTTCGTGCCTTTTCATTTGCAAACCCCTTGTTCTACTGCTACTACTAATAATAATAATAAATAATAATAGTGCATGTTCTGAAATATATTCAAGTCGACATAGATTTTAAAATAGAGTTTTAAGAAATTTACTTATAACAAAAAAGTTTCATTTGAAGAAAATAATGGTAAAAGGTCGTCCATGTTTATTTATAATATTGTAGCAAGTATAAAATAATACAACTTAAATTAATTCAATTAAGAATGACAGAATCTGAGATAAGAATTTTAGCTGAAGTATTTTTTTCAAAATAGAGCCAATTAGTTAAATAAACATTGTTAAATTATATCGGTACAATTAAAATAAAGAAAATGCAGTAAAATGCAAAAATATTATTTTATGTAGAAATTTACTGTGATATAAATATTCAAATATTGCAGTAATGAAATACATTATTTTTATCATGATTTGATAAAAAAATATTTTATCACAGGTGATAAAAACAAAATAAATTTCAACCATACCATAGAAAGAGTTTATATCTTACCATTGCTAAATTTAATAAAATGCTGATATGGCAAGCAATGGAAAAGAACATTTGAGACTAGTACTTAAAAAATATAAAAATTTGTATTATTCTTAATTTTCTTTTCATATCATTTTTATGCACATTCACTTTATAATAATTTGAAACATACCGTCACATAATATATATTTCCATAATTTTTAATAATAAAGAACAGAACTAGCATAAAATTATTTGGAATCAATTTATACAACAACAGCTGCTATTTACATAAAATAAGAGCTGTGTAGCATTAGAATATGAATAAAGGACTCATGTGAAAATATAATCAAATGCATTAAAAATGTATCACTCAGAAGGTTATATCTTCAACAAATTTAACAGTTTTTCAGTAACTTAAATTATGAAAGTATTTTAATTTAAAATTTAATATGCATAATTTAAAAATCAGTGTAATAAAATTAATGAACAGTATTTACTAATAAAATATTTAAGTTTGACATAAACACTTATAAATGTAGAAATTCCTGTTCAGTTTTATACAGAAGGAATATTATTGGTTTGAACTATATACAAATCCATAATTTTATTTGTGGCTTGAGAAATTCAAAATAACTGTTAAATTTGATTATGTGACTTCATATGATGTAATCAGTTTTTATTAATTTGGAGAAAATAAAATAAGCGAATAATTACACTTGACTCTTAAATATAAGGAACTAAGTTTATGCTTACAAATTTGTACAAAACTGCTTTATGATCAAACTATTCTTTATAATTGAAGCTTTAACAAATTAAATGAGTCCATAACTCATTAAGATTATTTGCAAGGTTAATATTTTGTAATTCCTAATCATAAAGGGGATTTAAAAGCAAAAGTCTACATGTCATTTTTAGTAAAAGAAATCTTGATTAAATAGTAGCTTTATTTAATTAAAAATCAGTTGTCTTTTTGTAATATTTCATTTAGAGTTTTCTTCTAACTCAGAATATACTTAAAAAAAGGATATCTAAGGGGTATAAAGGTTTTCTTTTTTTAATGCGATAAATAGATACGAGAGTATAAACCTTTATCTTTAACAGACCAAAGATATCAGCAATGACATATAATTTTTTTATGCTAAGTTCATCGGATTTCGGGAGTTATCTTACTTAAACTGATAGTTGATGAGAACTCTCAGTGCGTATTTTGCCCATTTGATGATGATGCACTTGCAAAAATATGAAAGCAGAATTTCTTCGAGAGACTTTTCCATAAAAACAGTTTATGTATTGCTGTTTGTGGAAAGCATGAGACCCATTTTAAGGGATTTACCGAACCCAGGGTTTGTGAACAAATGTCTACATAGCAGAACACAAAATGAAACGAGAGTCTAATTAATATCATATAGCCTCGTGTTCCCAAGAAAATATTTGTTCATTTAGAAACCCTTTCTTTAGAAACACCTGATTCTGTAAGCGTTTTTAATAAAAAAATGACATAAAACTCCAAATTTCGAGAAAAAAATTGAATTTCTTCGTTTTATTAAAAAAATGCCTTTACATAATGTTGTGACTTCTGCTGAATACATGGCAATCAGAATGATGTATCTTGGTGAGACATCCTTTAAGGTGTAAAGATCCTAGAATTTTTGAAAATATTTCTTCTCTTTACATGCCGTATGAATAGCATTGATATATATCCCTCTTTAGAGTCAAACTTTGCAGGAAATGATATCGTTAAAGTTAAGTTTTATTCTTTCTTCCGCTAAAACTAGGATTTCTTTGTATCTTCTCCAACTACCTCTTCATTAGGATGGATTTTTCCTTTAGGATTCTGGTTGTAGTTATGATTTTTATGAGTTTCGTAATAAAATCTTTTTATAATCAGCAGGTGACTAAATCGTTTTTTTTTTTCAACAAATAGTACTTAGAACCAAACTAAAATCTTAACTATACAATTTAAATAAAAAAAATTATTTAAAGAGCCAGTTAATTTCTTTCTTTCAAATAAAATTATACTATTAAGTAATATCAATTTACTCTGATACTTTGCACTGGCTATGCGAAATATAAAAAAATACCTAGAGAAATACCTTTTAATATGTTAATTAAGAAAAGGGTTTAATTAAACCACGTATACGTATAAATTTAAAACTTTTATTAAACATACAGATTTTTCAAACCATTTTATTAAAATTATTTAGAAGTTTTCCCCATAAATAATAATTCAATTAGAAATTCAAAATGTATTCAAAATCAAATTGGAAGATAACCAAAATCATGCACAGTCTACCGAAATACACTAAAATGGATATTTTTAAATTTTCTGCTGATTTATTGGAATTTAACAATACTAAAAGCTCCATTATTTGCATCAGAAAATTATATATACAGACACTTTCTTCAGCAAATTTCTTAAAAAGAAATTAAGTTAAATAAGTTTCTAAGATGACTGAT
>JAPMOR010000819.1:0-11502 GCA_026543865.1 Argiope aurantia
TGCTAAATAAGAATCAGTACCTCCAGACATCCAAATCCTCTCTTGGCACTGAGAATGAGAAGAAAGAAAATCGTCTGAGACAAATTTCGGATCCATAACTCTCGGAGTCAATGGGGTCGTCAGTCAAATGGGTTTTTGAACCAGAGGAATCTTTTTTCATCCAAGGCCCAAATGGCACCTGGTTTGTTTGCAAACGACCTTTTGTTGACGAACTGAAATGAAGTCGCTTTATTAAGATTCTTCTGAATACAGCTCTGTGGAGCGTGCCTTAAAGTTAATTAACTAAGCGCTTTTTATTCTCTTTATGGTGTCTTTTACTTTATTATCTCAAAGAATGTCCATCTTGATGAGCTTCGCTGAAAAAGAACACCGCACTTGAATAAATCCTTTCTATCAAATTTTGATAGTAGAAGCTGTTTTTTAGGATTTAAAGTACGATAAAATTTCAAAGGGATGTAGAAACTCCTTCTTAATTAGATAGATTCCTTACAAAATATGTTTGGATGAAAGTGGATCAATTTTAAAGAAATTTTCATTCCAAGCTTCTTTTTCTTTTGAAATTCTGATGACATGATCTTTTAATGATTTTCGGATTACAAGATTTCGAAGGAGATACGAGAATTCCTAATGATATCTATGCGCAGCCTAATGATATCTATGCGCAATCATTCTTTTTATCCTACAACTCAAAGCCCATTCAGATCGAGATAAGCCTTCATTTCTGATCCATAATTAGGCTCCTTTTTCCACCAAACAACATATTTTTGAAGCAGAAATTGTGTTACTTTAGCATATACCGTATTTTATCAGGACATACTTTCTTCCAAGGTTATTTTTAAATGTTTTGTGCTCAGGACTAAAAGTAGTACTTGATGCAAAATTGACTTGCAAGGCCTTCCTATAAATTTCATGTAAAGAAATAATAATTTATTTTATTGCATAGATTAATTTATTAAGGATTTAAAGAATATATGATAATAATAAAGGATTAATAAATGAACTATTTTTATAAGCTTTAAATAATAGAAATTTGTAAATAATTCAAATAACATAAATGATTGCTTAATAAATATATTAAACGCAATTAATTATGCCAATTTCTAAAAAAAGGCTACAATTTGTTTTTGTTTCGTTTTATTATGTGTTTTATAGCAAATTCGCCTAAACGCTGTCATGACTTTTATTTAGTTATTATTATTATTTGACGAATTCGGACTTGACAGATAAAATGAATAATGAATAATGAATAATGAATAAGAAGTTATTGATTAATGTTAGATCAGACATTGTTTTATTGTTACTGTCATTCTTTAAACTTTTTTTTTTTTTTTTTTTTTTTGCAAATGTGACTGTAAATAGTAAGATCAATATAATTTTCAGAGCAGAGGGAAAATTTTAACACATTTTAAATACATTATTTTTAAATAAATTTTGTTGTATTTACATCAAGGAAGATATAAACGATAGATTTTTGTTTCATTAAATCTGCATCAGCTGAAATGATTTTCAGTCTTTATGAGATTTCATATTCATCAAAGTAAGAGAGAACTCATACTTATAAAAAAATTTCTATTCGTTTCATAAAAGAAATTTCATACAAGGAAAAAAAAGCAATTTATCAGATTGCATAGATTAACATAGTAAAGAATATAAAATAATGGCGCTCTCGATTACGATTCATACCATATAACCTATCTGCAAGGATATTGAGAAAAAGAATAATTAACCCCGCCTATAATCGGCAGCCATGAAATATGCATAAACAGCGAGATACTATTCAAATACATGCCTATTCGTAATTAAAAGGACATTTTTCTGTTTCAAAATCCTTCAGTGACATGGCTCTCTGTGAAAATATATCGTTTTTACGTCTATTCGCGCTTTTGCGAAATTTCCAGTGTCACTAAGTTGAGCAAGCAAGCGGTTGGTCAATGACTCGCCTTTCGTTTATTAACTCCTTGACCTACGAATTTACTTAACTTCCTAATTAAATGACACGTCCTATTGGGGACATTTATTCTAATTCCTATAATAATATAGGGGCACTTGAGATGCCGAAGCGTTTTCAAGGGATTTTTGCATATTAAATTGATATTTTCACTGAATTGCATATTTAAAATTAAAAATTTAATAATTCAATGCTTGAGACTCGTTATTGTATGTGAAGGGGTTAATGTTCATCCTTTTTCTGTTTTATTCGATTGTTACCACTTATAAATACAGAGCGTGAACTTTAATTTACTTGAGTGATTTGAAATAATTTCTTAAAGTCTCCGTGGATTTTACAAATGCGTGTAATGAAAGTGTTCACAAAAGGAAATTATTTAATGTCATTTCCCCTTTTTTGCCAAAATGACTTCTATATTTTCATATTCAAACGAAAATCGATCTTCTGTTATTAAAATTTGATACTTCTCTTATGAAAATTCATTGAAATTTCTATGGGAATGATCTTTAATATTCAAAAACTGACCTAAATCCCTAGCAGCGAATTTGAAAAGCAAGCTATCACCTATTACTGCCGTAATCGTTGTCCACGTGGAATTGCTTTAACATTCTTACCCACCAGGTATTAATAGTGTGATTTTTATTTATACTAACATATGAGAGATACGGTTTGCAAGAAAGTGCCAAAAGATATTTTTAATTTTAAAATTGTCACAGCCAACATTTTTAAACAAGAGAGAAACTCTTGGATATATTTAATCGATTGTGCTTTGTTCTAAATTTTCTCATTATGAAAACATCATCAATTAAATCTCTATTTAGAGTTTATTTTTATTCATACTAAAAAAGATTTGTAATACAACGGCTAAAAAGTTATTTCAGTTTAAAATTATATAAATTAGAAGTTGTGCCCCTCTGTTAAATTAACTAACGAAAATAGATGTAGTAGAAATTCTCAAGCACATTGGCAATGCTCTTAAGGAATAAAAAAAAAAGTTATCATCTGTAGCACACTTCAGCTCTAAATAATAATATTAAACATTTTACAATATATTTAATCTTGGAATCTTTTCTACCGATAATGTTCACGAACACTCGTATAAAAAAGGATATTTGAAATCGGCTTGAAAGAAATAGTGACCCATTAACAAAAAATTAAGCATTAATATAAAGTAAAAAAAGTTGCTGATCTCAGCTCATTAACCTTTGTTACAATCCAACATGCAAAAAATGCAAATGTTTACGATCCAATAATAATTATTATTCTTGCTTAGTTTTATTCGCACACATGTTAAACAAACCTGGCTGAGTCGTTTCACATCAAAGCGGAAGTTGTCTAGATACTAAAAAAACTTTATAGATTTCCTTGGAAACAGGATTCAAATTTACTGCTTATATTTACACTTTGTTTACATTTTGTTTCCTTATTTAATTTATTTTAAGCTATTTCATTTTACTATCATTCCTTAGATATTCTTTTATTTTTCTAATTTTTTTTTAAAGAAAGTGCCCTGATTAAATTGTTTTCACCTTTTTCTGCAAACCAAAGTGTCACATTTAGTAATGCAAGAGGCGTAGTAAAGAAGGAAAGAACGGAAATACATCTTGTTTCCGAATTCTATTGAAAAGAATTAGATGTTAGCACCTGCCAAACATTTTTTTTTTTTAATCATAAACCATAAACAAAGAGACTTTGATGTGTTTTTCACTGTTCTAGGCCTTGCGAAACATTGAAACTAGAAGCAATTCGCTTCACAAATTTTTTTAATAATAACATTTTAAGTATTTACGTTTTTCTTTCAATCATATCATTAATATTTGGCAAATATGTTAATAATCTTACATAAGTTCAATTGAGTAATTATTTTTAATTAAAACGATAAATTAATCATATAATTTTAATTAAAAAATAATGTATATTTTTTATGATAAATAATTTTTATCTTCTATTAATACTCTGAATGAATATTTAATTTTAATTTTTGATATAAATAAACCTCAAAATCATTTGCCATAAAAGTGAGAACATTAAGCAGTTAAAGATTGCTATTGTTTATGCACAATTTTACTGTAATTTTTTGGTGTATGCCTTAAATTAATATAGGATTCATGTTTATAATATTTCAGTTATAGGTAATTATATAGAAATATGCATTATTCTTATAATATACATATATATATTCGTTTGCAAATATTGCTCCCAATAGGATTTCAGTGTTTAAATGACGCGTAGTAATTGGATAATTAATTTTGAAACACTGAAAAAACACACCTTTTATTTTTATAACTCATGTTTCTTCTTTAATCTAGTAATTCCATCAAATAATACAGCAATATTTTTATTATAGCATTTGTAATAACAGTATTAAATTAATTATAAATAAATTTTATAGACAACAGATATACTTTAAATTTCATCTGAATTAAAAAAAAAAGTTGATTTGATACTAATTTCTGACTTTGATATGCTTCTAAAACTTTACATGAGTATTTTTCAGCAGTCTACAACTATATAATTATAGTTTAAAAATTATTGCGATACAATAAATACATTCAGATTTATACCCCATAAAATCATTAAATATTATTTATTGTCAAGTTTCTCTGCATGACTTAAAGGGTATTTCACCTGAGAGTAGTTTTGCTTATATTTCAAGACGTATTTTTTATGACCATAAATTAATTGGAATCTCCAAACTCACAAACTCAAAATTAATTTCTTAGTTTAAAGAATCATCTATAATAATACACACTTTCACTACTTTTATTATCCAAATAAAACCTTTTGTTTCATCCAGTTTCATTGAGATATCAGTAGAATACAACGACAAATGAGATATTTAATAGTAGTATTTGAATTTTGAATGAATTTAATTATTAAGATAATTAATATCATGATAGATATTATTTTTTATGTGTGAACTCAGTAAAATGAAAAAGAAAATCGGTTTTTGCTTAGTTTTTATATCTTTTAACACTAATTAATAAGATAACCAGTATTGTCATTGAGTGATTGATTCATTAATCTATACTTATAATAAAGCTCAATGTGTGTCTGTGTGTGTGTGTGTGTGTGTTGGCGCTCTACAGGCCAGACCATTCAACCAACAGCTACCAAATTTGGCACGTGTATACCTTGGAGGTCGGGAATGTGCATATGGGGGTTATTTTTTCGAATTTTTAATTAGAATTTTATTTATTTAAAATTTAAGCGAAATTTTGGGGTGTTTCTGCTATAACTTCCGAAAATATTACCGCACAAAAAAGATTTTTACATGAAGTTAAAGATCAAAAATTTATCTTTTAAATGATACCACTGTTTTAACCTTAAAATTAAATTTCTACTTTTAATGAATTTTTAAATAAATATTTTAACTATATTTTTTAGCAATTTTTTTCGTACAAAATAAAAATAAAATTTAAGCTGCACGAGCACGTTTCGCATTCATGGGAAAAAAATAGCTTTTTTCTAAGTGTTGCCATCACATTGATTAAAGCTCCAATTAAAAATAAATTAAATCTTTTTTGGAAATGAAATCTGCAAAAATATAATTTTCGGCACGCGTTTGTAGGAAATGAAACAAATATGAAATATTATTTTTTCTAAAAAATAAAATTAAGAAAAATTATTTTATGAGTTTTTACACTCTCTATATTTTATATCCAATAAATCAGTTTTATTTTAAGGCAAGTTTTGTTTAATATGAACAGGATATCCATTCAAATCAGATCCACACAGCTAATTTGTAAACCTTTAGTAAGACACAGATCTGCTACAATAGTCTAAATGGAAAATGATTATATTTTATGTAACTTGATTCAATAAATGCTCTAATAAATAACGAATTTTTGATTTTACATAAAGCTTCTGCTGTGGAAATCACGAATAACAAGATTTTCTTGAAACACTAATATTTTAAATAAAAAGAGTTAATTTCCAATCAACTAAAGCAATCACTTAAACTGACTGATTTATGAAAATTTGAATATCACTATTCAATAAAAAAAGGATAATTTTAAATTTCCCATCGATCGTTTCAAAGAAATAACGCCAATCAACGCGCAGGTTTCTCAAGATTAATTGGCCTAAGATTATGAAAATGTTGAGTTTTTGTAAATTTTTAACATTCATAAATAAGTATTAGTTCATCGTGGAAAATTGAAACATTCATTCATTTAAAATTTGGTGTGTCCAGAATATTTCTCAGAATATGACACCTTACTGCATTAAATTTAGACTTCATAATTTTTTAAATAAATTTATAGGCCGGAACAAAATATTATTATTGATTTCATTTCAATCCTTTTGAAAGCAAAACTAAAAACTGAATTTTATGCTGAATCTGAGAAATTTTTGTTGAATTATTGTTTGAGATATTACATAAATTATGAAAAATATTTTGTAAACATAAGACTTAAATACTGAGCGATTCTGTTTGCAATACTCACATTCAATAATAATTAATACATAACAATAAAGATGATAAATAAAATAAAACGTTTGGTTTTATTAAAAAATATCTTTATATTAATTGCAATTTCATCATTTCCACTTTAAATTAAAGTTGAAGTTTTACCGGAAATGACAACAAATTAGCAAAATATATATAGTAAATTGAACGAAACGATCTAAACAACAGTATAAGTTTGGTATGACTATCAAAATTTGAAGATTAAAAATGTTTTGTTTGAGAATCTATTAAGAGACCAGTTACTTAAAATATTTAATTGAAAGTTGTAGCGAGCGATAATGCTGGCGAACCGGCTGGTCGACAAAAGCGGCTAGTGTAAGAATAAAATTTTCTACTATGTAAATAAATGTTGATGTTTATCAGTTGATCATGATCAAAAGATCGTACTTTTGTTACATTTTTGAATAAAATGCGCTCAGAAATTGCTATTGTACCAAATGGGGGTAAATAAACAGTTAACATTATATGTGAAATATTTTTGATTTTTTGAATCTAAATTTATTGAAGTTAGCAGATTTGGTTTTACTTAGAGCTTCTAGCAACGCAAAGGTCCGAGGTTGCAAGTAGGAGCTGCAATAGTAGTACACTACTATGGGAAAGAGATCGATAAAAGTCTTGTGAAATTATCAAACCATGCCACAAGTTTCCAGGCAGAAGTGCAAGCTTTAAAGATGGCCATTGAATATTGTGAAAGGGTGGAGGACGGACAGAAGTGCTCAATTTTTGCAGATTCTCTGTCAGTCCTACAAGCCATACAATCATCTCACAATTGTAATAAGGAAATATGAACGATAAAAGAAAAGATAAAAAGTGAAAAAACTAACAAGTGGATAGAGTTGAATTGGGTTAAGGCCCATATTGGGATATATGGTAATAAAAATGCGGATCAATATGCAAAGTTGGCGGCACAGAAAGAGGGTGTTGATATGGTTGTCCCCAAATCAAATGGTGTCTTAAAATGGGAATTAAGAGAAGAAATAAAGCCGCAATGGTTTGACAGATGGTGTATGTCCGAAAACGGAAGAGTAACTTTCGATTTTATTCCTAATCCAGAAATAAAAATAAGAAGATACCATCCACTGATAATTCAAATTATATCTGGACATGGGAGATTTCCTGCATATTTCCAAAGATTTGGAAGAATGCAGGACAATAAATGCATTTGTGGAGGAATCGGTACTGTTTACCACTATTTTAAGGAATGTATCGAAATCTCGGAGTTAAGGAAAAATTATAAATAATGACTTAAGCACAGTACTGATGGTACCAGATAATCTTAAAACTCTGAAGGACATGATGTCAAAAATTGTCAGTTTTTCACCAACTATTTGAGAGTTTGTAGATAAGGAAGAAGGACAGTAATTGACGACTTTGTGGCCAGTTTCCTCGAAGAGAATGTCAGTTTGACAAATCGGTCAATACAAGGATGGACAATGCTAAAGATAACAGTCGGCCACTACAAATCCTCTCTATACTGCTACGTTCAGTGGTGGCGGGGTGGTCGGCTGTACGCAAGAAGAAGAAGGTCCGAGGTTCCAATGACAGTTTGACAAACCGGTCAATGCAAGGATGGACAATGCTAAAGATAGCAGTCGGCCACTACAAATCCTGTCGATACTGCTGCGTTCAGTGATTGCGGGGTGGTCGGCTGTACGCAAGAAGAAGGTTCGAGGTTCCATCCTTGGGCTGGGTAAGGTTGACTCAGCCTTTCATTCCTTCAGTGGGTCGATAAACTGAGGACCAAGCATTCTTGGGAAGTAAACACTGGGTGTTCCGCGTTAGGCTGACCATCTAACTGGGACATATGCATTGCACCCCAGGGTCCTCGGTCAAGAAAGCAGATATGGGCCCTGTAGGCCTTGAGTCACATGGGCTGTCATGCCACTGAGGTTAGTTTAAGAGCTTGTAGGTAGCATTTTTTAAATAATTGTAAGTAGTTCTGCAATTTTAATACAATCGAACAATGATGTGCTGAATTTTCAGAATAACGTTTTTAGAATTTAACTAGCTGTTGATATTTAATAATTCCATAATGTATTTCGGCTGCATTTTTGTTCAAGCAATGACAATTATAAAATTTTCATTGAAAATTATTAAAAATAAAACGCACCGAAAGAACAATGAATTTGATTCCATAATAACGAACTAAGGTGTGTTTCAATTCTTTAGGGACACCAGTAAAAATAAAAATAAAAGCGTAAATAATAAATATTTGAAATTTATTTCTGAAACCAGTTTGATAAATATCAAAAATAAATATTGTAAGATAATTTAGATTAAACAAATAAAGATTAAACAAATAAATTTCAACTTTGAAATAACTAAACAAAAGAATAGCACAAATTTTGTGTTTCAAATTTTTAGGGACAGTGGAATTAAAAGCTTCAAAACTTCAAACTGAACTTTTTTACCGTTCAATATTAGCACCATTTTTTCTGATGACATCATATATTCTGTTTGGCATGGAATATATTAGGTTCTGAAGAAGTGTTGGATCCAGAGAATACCAAGCATCTATTATTGCTTGTTGAAGTTGCATTTTCGAATGAAATTGGCACCCTCCTTCATAAACTGTTCTTGCCAAAAGACCCCAAAGATTTTCAATATGGTTTAGATCGGGGCTTCTAGCTGGCCAATCCATAACTTTCACATTGTTATCTCTAAACCACTTTTTTGTTGATTTTGTGCTGTGCATTATCCTGTTGGAAAGTTCAATTTAGACGACATATTTCAGGTCCTGCATTAAGTAAATGTGTTTGTAACATTTCTTGGTATCGATCAGAATCCATTCTTTCATTCACAAATGCCAGTTCGCATGTACCATTGAAGCTAAAAACTCACCAAATCATAACAGATCCACCGCCCATTTGCCTTTTGGAGAAAATCTCTGGTTCTTTTCTTAGATCATGCCAGTAATATCTCCAACCGTTTGGCCCATCTAGATTAAACTTCTTCTCGTCGCTGAACATGACTTCTATCCACTCATCTTTGAAATGCATGTATTCCTTTGCCCAGGATAAACGTTGTAATTTGTGTTGTTTGGCAAGTGGTGGTTTGCAAGCCCTTTTTGCATATTTCATGTTTTTATTGCTCTTGATTGACCTCCAAACAGTAGTGTAAGAACATCCCAGTTTCAATTCTTTTGTTACTTTTCGTACTGATGATTTTCTATTTACACATTTCTGAATAATCCTCCTGCGGGTACGTGAATCGAGCTTTGGCTTAGGTCCTCGCTTTTGAATGGCTGTTGATTTCCCATTTAACTGCTTCACATAATTTTCCACAGCACGTTTTGAACGTTTTATGAGTGCTGCAATATTTCTCAAAGACTTTTTTTCGTTGTAATAAGCTTTTATTTGGCCTTTTTCAAGATCTGATAACCATTTACCTTTAGCCATATTTCTTCGGCAAAAAATTGAGTACTAACGTGGATTTTTTCAATATAAGCTTTTTAAATTATTAAAACCACTGGTTGTAAATGAAAATGAGCAATAATAAAGATTTAACTTCAATTTATATACCATCTCATCTAGCTGTCCCTAAAAATTTGAAACACAAATTTGGCATTTTTTTCTATTTTCTTCTTTTATTAACATTGATATTTATTTAATTATTTTAGATTTTTTATTATATTTATTTTGTTATGTTTTTCAAAGAAGTTTTTACAGATATTAGGTAAAAATTATTCCGATTTTATGTTTTTAGATGGTGTCCCTAAAAATTTGAAACACACCTTAACAATTAACTACCAGGACATAAATAGAAAATATATATATTATTTCTTTCATACTCAGAAATATGATTCATGCAAATTGTGGGCTTTGCCCTATTCAACACCTGGAAAATAATTTGCACAGCTTTTTGAAAACATTTCTGACTTTTTGAAAGAAGAAAGATACATACAGTAACCCATTTATAATTCCTTAGCAGATATCTAAAAATAAGTTTCAAAAAACCATAGTAACAGTGCTCCTTTTGCAGTTGTTGCTTTCCTTCGTGCATGTCTTTTGAGAGCATTCAGTTACGAATTTCATTTGATCTTGTTTGCTGGAGTCGCAATGAATAATGAGGAGTGCGACCCCTGCATGTCGTCGCTTTTTGTAAGCTCTCTTGTTACAAGGAGTCACGACCTTTTCATCATACTTTTTATTCATTTTCTTCATTAGAAAATTGAATGCAAGGATTTACGGATTTGTGATATATGAACCATAAGGACATCTTCATATCATAAAAGCTGTGATAAAAATAACTTCGCAATTTTTATAAAAAATAACGTACATAGAATTATGATCGGTTGTTGGTATCAATTTATTTATAGAGAATAAAACAGAGGAAAAGAAATCAACTAAAAGATTCATTCTTCTTAATAAAATTTTTAAAAAATGCTCATCAGAACTAAGAACATAAACAAATAAAGACCGAAAGCATTGAAAAATGGATAATTAAAAATTAATACCGTACTTAAAATGATAGTTTATTGTTTGTGTTACTTTATTCATAACAGTAAAAAAATTTATAATAAAATGATTTCTTTTAAAAGATTCAAATGAAGGAAAGAAAGAAAATTATGCAAGAATAATATAAAATTGAAAAATTGAAAAACACAGGATTGAAAATGCAAATTAATCATTTATTGCTGATGATGCCAGTTTAGTTTTAACAGAAAAAAACATATCAAAAATTATTCCTTTAGAATTAATAAAAAAAATATTAAATAGACGGAAAAATAGAAAAAAAGTCGATATAAGTTTGAAATCATAAATATATTTAATAAAAATAATTTTTGAAACGCTCTTCTATTAGTGCAAGATTCTCAAACTGTGGGTCACCATAAGATCTTGAATAGTTTGCTAAAATGAGATGTGAGCTTAAAAATCTTCATCGAACCATACACTAGAAATATTTTTGTATTAATATATTAATAATCAATGGGGTGTTTTTTGCTAAAAAAAATCCCTTTTGGACTATTAAAACTTCTGAAAAGAATATTTGTCGTTCATCTCTCGAAAATTCAATTCGCCGAGGATGAAGTGTACCACCATATATTCTATGTCTAAAAAACTGGACAGCTTGGGAAGTCAAT
>JAPMOR010000827.1:0-27239 GCA_026543865.1 Argiope aurantia
AAAGTGTTACAAATGGTCTTGATGTCTTGAAATTTGGATCGGATGCCTCGACAGTTCCAGGAGACGAAGGTACCCATTACGAAATCTGTATTGTATGAAAGATATTGGGAACATTTGATTGAGTTGCTGAGATGTCACAACTCATTTTAAGATCTTCATCCTCTTCTTCAGATGGATGGAGAGAAATTAAGTCAGTACTTTTGGAAACGCCGCCGAAAATGGATGCCAAATCCTTGTGGACTGTGCCTTTATTCGCCAGTCCAAGAGCGACGGAGTTTCGAAAGAGTGATTTTTTTAATTTAGAAGGCACGTCCTGTGAAGATAGGCCACGTTTAGACAGTTTTAACATTAATGATTTCTGAGATTTTGATTTAAGTTTGTTTTTATGTGGTCTGGAGGTTTCTGCAACATTATTTGATGATTTCTCTGAATCAGAAGTGGGGGAATTTTCATGAGTTTTGGTTTCAACAGTTGTTTTTTCACTAGATCCTTGAGCAACAGAAGCATAAGTGATACCTGGTGTAGGTGTCTCAGCCATAACCCTCCGCCTGGCTTCGGGGTAAGATATATTTTCCTTAAATTTTACAGCAACAATTTGTTTCTCTAATTGCCATTTGGGGCATAAACGAGAGTAAGAGGCATGGTTGCCGTTGCAATTAATGCACTTTTCAGGGGCATTGCACTCCTGACTATCATGCCCTTTCTCTGCACAATGGGCACAGACGGGTGTCCCGCGGCAGGCTGTTTTAGCATGACCAAAACGTTGACATTGGTAACATCTCAGAGGGTTGGGGATATAAGGCCTGACAGCCAATTTCATATAACCAGCTCTGACAGTTTCGGGTAGTTTAGGTTTATGAAACGTAAGAATTAAGTGTTTTGTAGGAAGGAGTTGTCCATCCCGTCGAATATTAATACGACGTACATGAGTTACTCCTTCAGACCGAAAATCCTCGGTAATTTTTTCCACCGTTTCATTAAATAATTCGCCACATGTTATCACGCCTTTACTGTTATTAAGAGAGGAATGCGCCTTAACAGAAACAGGTATAGTTGATAAGCTTTTAAGTTTAAGTATTTGATGGGACTGCTTCAGAGATTTTCTCTACAAGCAAGTCACCTGAACGAAGCTTACGAATAGAATTTACTTCGCCAAGAGATCCAGAGATAGACTTTTCGACAAGAAAAGGAGATACTGTATGGAAAGTTTCGTTTTTTTCTGAGATACGGTGAATGACAAAAAATGAATCGTAAAGAATTTCACATGATTTTGCTATGTTCATTCGTTGCCCACTGAAGGGAGTAAAGTTTTTTTTGCCCATATGACATTGGAGGCAATTCGGGTCCGGCGGCACCGCCCACCACGGAGCCCAACAAGGGATGGCAGCCACCGGCTCTGGGTTTCACCAGCCTCGGTACTTACCATAGTGCTGACCAGTACCTATACGCTCGGAGTTACCCCCGGGGACAGTGACCACCCTTAACGCCAAGCCCAAGGAGTAACCCCTTCGCTTGATCCCTAGCAGACTAGTAACTCAGGTTGCTAGCTACCGGCCGATTGATACACCGGGAACCACAGTGCACCACCCGTCTAATGGGTCGCCACGCACGGCAAACACGTGGGGGTATTTGCTGTCCATGAGAAGCAGGAAGCAAACAGAGCGGCTACAACTTCTCATGGAGAGCTCCCTCGCCTACCCTCGAGGGAAAGAAGAATGACAGCCAAAAGCAGAAGACGGAGGGGAGAGTAAACATAAAGGGAGTATAGATCCCTGGGAACCTCGGGATTGGGACACCCGTACTCACCTATAGTAGGTGAGCCCCTGAGGTGCTAATTCAAGCTCAGACTTGGCTTCATCCATTTTATTGGCCGATTTAGAATTAGTGGAAGAGCTCAAATTCGAAACTGGCATAGATTGGGAGACTTGTCGAGGTGAAGTCTTCCAGAATTTAGAATATGATATATTTTCAGAACTGTGCTTGTGATCTTTTTTATATTTTTTCTTATAAGTGACAGTTTTAAATTTATTCATGTCCTGTGACATTTCATTAGATGGGACATGAAACGTTTCATGTTCATGGATCAGTTGGCTGATTAACATTACTACTATTGAGAGCTACTGGCAATGTCTGTACAATAACGGATTCGGGAGTATTATCAGTAAGTATATTGTTTCTTTTGTCTTGAATAATATCAGTTGCAGGTGGTTTTTTGATCATAGAAGAGTAGCTGGTACCAGATACAGGAGTTTGAGATTTTACAAGTTTACGAGCTTCGGAGTAAGAAATTTGTTTTTTAATTTTTGTACTAATTATTTCTTTTTCTAGCTGCCATGCTGGACAGTTTCGAGAAAAGGAAGTATGTGTATCTTGACAATTAAAGCATTTCTCCCTAGATGTGCATTCCGAACTATCGTGACCTACTTCTGCACAGCGGGCGCAAGTTAGTGTCCCTCGGCAAGAAGTTCTTGAATGTCCGAACCGTTGGCACTTAAAACAACGAAGCGGATTCGGTATATATGGTCGAACCAACAGGCTGTACATTGGTGACAGCTTGATGTTTTAGTTCTGCAGATATTTCTTCAAGGGGAACATTAAACAATTCCCCGCAGGTTATAACGCCTTTTAGAATAATTTAATGATTTGTGTGGACTGACTGTAATAGGAATGGTAGCTAGAGCTTTCTTAATATTTTCTGGGCTTGCTTTTTTGAATTCACTTCAACCAGCAAGTCACCAGAACGCATTTTTCGTATTGAAGAAACCTCGCCTACGGTTGCTGTAAATGCCCTCTGTACGAGAAAAGGCGACACAGAATTAAAATTTTCATTTTTTTTTTCAGAAATACGTTTAACAACAAAAAAGGAATCATGATTTGGAACATTTAAAGTAATTGGAACAATGCGACGCCCACTGAAGGGACCCTTTTTGGGAGGAGCCATGCGATATGAAAAAATGATTCGGGCCCGACGGCACCGCCCACCACGGAGCCCAACAAGGTAAGGCAATTACCGGCTCTGGTCTTTTCCATCCACGGCATACACCTTAGTGCTAGCCGGAACCTATACGCTAGGAGTTACCCCCGGGGACCGTGACCACCCTTAACGCCAAGACCAAGGAGTAACCCCTTCGCTTGATCCCTAGCAGCCTAGCCACTCAGGTGACTAGGTACCAGCCGATTGATACACCGGGGACCACAGTGCACCACTCGTCTGTCAAATGGGTTGCCACGCACGACCAACACGTGGGGTTTTGGCTGTCCATGAGAAACAAGAAGCAAACAGAGTGGCGACAGCTTCTCATGGAGAGCTCCCTCGCTTGCCGTCGAGGGAAAGAAAAAACAGCAGAAAGCAGAAGGCTTAGGGTAGAGTAAGCATAAAGGGAGTAAAGATCCCTGGCAACCGTGGGATTGGGACACCCGTACTCACCTAAAGAAGGTGAGCCCCTGAGGGGAACTTTCTGTGAGAATTGCTCTTGTGGGAACTGCTTAAAATATGCCAGGAAAACAACAGATAATGAAAAAACTTCAGATTCCGATACTGAACATTCTCTGCAAACTAATACTGATACTCAAAAAACTGTTAGAAGAAAATCAAAATCGCAGACTTCGCTGACATTAAACTTAGCAAAATGTGGCCTTACGCAAAAAGATTTGCGATAGAAACTGAAAAATTCCGTCGCATTGGGGTTAGCGACGCAAGGTGTTGTCCATAAGGACTTACAGTCCATCTTTGGTGACACGCTTAAGAGCCCCGATATTAAACTGCATCCGTCTGAGGATGAATATGAACTTGGCATGAGTTGCGATGATCTTGTAACTCCAACTGCCTCTTCTGTCTCTCCTACCAAATCATTCTCTTAATGGGTACCTTCCTATCTTGGAATTGTCGCGGCATTCGGCCCAAACTTCATGACATCAAGTCTATTATTAACAGATTTCATCCTGTTTGCTTTGGTCTTCAAGAGACCTTCTTGAAGCCAAATTTACCAATCAAATTACGCGGTCACACCTCTCTACAGGCTGTGGATGTACAAGTACATGTAAAAACTTTGGTCACAGTCTGCTGTATTTACTTACCGCCTCATGATGTCATTCGTCAACAAGATCTTGATCAGTTAGTGGACCAGCTTCCTTCGCCTTTTATCCTGCTTGGTGATTTCAACGGCCATAATACGTTGTGGGGTTCAAATAGTACAAATTCTCGTGGGCAGCAAATAGAACAGTTCATTTCTAATAACTGTCTTTGTTTGCTCAACAATGATGAAGAGACGTACTTCCATGAACCCACACGTACCTTCCACAGTCTTGATTTGGCCATATGTTCTCCTGAACTTCTGCCGTTGCTAACGTTTGCTGTTAGCAACGATTTATATAATAGCGATCATTATCCTATTATCGTCTCCCATATTGATAGCGGCGGTGCGACTTATTGTCCTCCGCGTTTTTTATTCCAGCGGGCAGACTGGACTGCTTTTTCTCAAATGGCAGCTATCACAGAGACAATGGTCAAAACATCAGACATCTCGGAAGCAGTTAAAAATGTCGTTGAAAGTATAATATGTGCCGCAACCTCCACTATTCCAAAAAGTTCATCGCGTCGAAGAAAATTTCGCAGACCGTGGTGGAATGACGCCTGTCGAGACAGCCACAAACAGCAGAAAAAGTTATGGAACATCTTTCGAAGGTACCCTACTACGGAGAACCTCGTCGCTTTTAAAAAAGCAAAAGCACTTGCTCGCCGTATACGCCGTCGTAGCCAGAGGGAATCCTGGATTCAATTTATATCCTCTATCACATCCTCTACCTCCAGCAAAGTTCTATGGAAAAAGGTAAAGGCTGCTAATGGGATATATCATAAATCCTCCATTCCCGTTTTAAATAGAGGGTGTGTGAAGTATTCTGCCCCATTAGACGTAGCCAACATCCTCGGCCAAATATTTACGAAGTCTCCGCAATTAATTCTTATAGCACTGATTTTCTTGCAATAAAAAATCGCGCTGAACAGTTGCCTTTGCGTTTTAACGAACCAAACAACTTTCCATACAACTGAGAGTTTAGAATGTTTGAGCTAGAAACAGCATTATTTCATGCCCATGATTCCAGTCTCGGACCCGATGGGATTACATACAATATGCTCCGTCATTTGAATACCACTTCCCTTTCCAATCTGTTAATGCTTTTCAACAGAATATGGACTGAACAGAACTACCCTTCACAATGGCGAGAAGCGATTGCGATCCCCATTCTAAAACCTGGCAAGGAATCTTTTAATCCTCTGAACTACCGACCAATTGCTTTGACAAGCTGTCTTTGCAAGACTTTTGAGCGAATGGTCAATGCTCGGCTCATATACGAATTGGAGAAACAAGGATGTATCTCACCGTTGCAGAGTGGTTTCCGTCGAGGTCGGTCTACTTTTGACAACCTCGTATTACTGGAAACTGAAATTCGCAACGCATTTGTAAGGAGGAACCACCTTGTCTCCATATTTTTCGATATTGAGAAGGCATATGACCGTACATGGCGCTACGGCATACTTTCTACGCTTTTTTACTTTGGTTTTAGGGGAAACCTGCCCATATTCTTATTGAACTTTTTATCACATCGGACCTTCAAAGTTCGTGTTGGGAACTTTTATTCTAATAGTTTTATTCAGGCTGAGGGAGTTCCGCAGGGAAGTGTACTCAGTGTCACCCTTTTTATTATTCATCTGAGCCAGATTTTAACTCATTTACCTTCATCTGTACAAGCAAGTCTTTATGTAGATGATCTTCAGATCTCATGCTAGGGAAGCAGTATGAACCTTATTGAGCGACAATTACAGAATGCTGTGAATAAATTGGTAGCTTGGTGTAAAAACAACGGACACAATATCTCACCGGAGAAGAGCCGTTGTGTACACTTCTGCCGAAAGAGAAACATTCACTTGCATCCAAATATTAACACTGATAATATATCGATTCCTGTAGTAAATGAAATAAGGTTTTTGGGAATAATCTTCGATCCCAAATTGACTTTCCTTCCGCACATCTGCGGAAGAAGTGTGAGAAATCCTTAAATGTTCTGAAGGTACTCTCCAGAACATCTTGGGGTGAGGATTTATGAAGCAATAATTCTATCCCGAATCGATTATGGGTGTATGGTTTATGGTTCTGCCCGCGCCTCCGTCTTGCGACGATTAGATACTGTTCACACCTCTGCCTTAAGAATTTGTTCTGGTGCATTTCGGACCTCTCCCGTTGAGAGCCTGCATGTTATCTGCCACCAAATGCCCCTAAATTTAAGGCGTATTAAATTGTCCGCTTCATATTATTTTCGAATCATGTCTGTAACAAAGCACCCTTTACGTCAAATTAAACTTCCGCCGGTTCTTTGCAGATTGTATGATGCCCGTCCATTTCATATCCTTCCATTCTATGAGAGAATTAAAATAAACCTTCATGACTCGGGCCTTGAAAATATTGACATTAAATCATCTGATTTGTTTTATTTTCCACCTTGGGATATACCGCAATTTTCTTTTTTAAATCCCTTTTCAGGATTCGATAAATCTTCAACAGCACCGACTGTCTTCCAACAGATGTTTCTATATCATCGCTATCTGTACTCTTCCTTCGCACCATCTTTCACGGATTTCTCGAAATCAGATGGTCATGTTGGTTGTGGAACCGTTCTACCATCTGATACACTGATCCACCGTCTACACAATTGCTGCTCAGTTTTTACTGCTGAGTTGTTGGCAATTTTCTATGCTCTCCAGAAAATTTCACCTTCTACTCAGGGTAGATTTATTATTTATACTGATAGCATGAGTGCTTTGGAGACTCTAACTCACTACCACAATCGGATGCACCAGATTGCTGTTAGAATTTTATTTAACTTGCGCCTATTACAAAATGAGGGCTTTCAAATTATTTTCTGTTGGGTGCCGAGTCATGTTGGTATTGCTGGAAATGAAGTTTGAGGTTTGAGGTTTTTTATGGCGCAAGAGCCATGATGTTGGCTATGCTGCGCCAAACAATGGGTAAAATTATCTCATTTTAAAACACTCATCGAGAGAAGATGAGGGGAAGCTAAAAAGTAAACAAGATTTAAATCAATGGATAAAACTTTATGGACTTTAAAAAAGCAAACATTTGGACATGAGGTGTCTTATCAAGCAGGGAAGATAATGAAGGGCAAGACTTTTGAAAAAACTGTAAACGCTGAACATTGAAATTTGGACATTCTGATAAAATATGTTGAACAGACATTTGACAATGGCATCTCGAACACAGTGGTGGTTGTTCACCTAACAACAAATGAATATGGGTGAATCGAGTGTGTCCAATTCGTAATCGTGTTAAAACAGTATCCGCTTTTCTGTTCGCTAATGAGGGCCAAGGTTGCACATGGGGTTTGATAACATGAAGTTTGTTGTTTGTCTCCATGTCCCACTGTCTTTGCCAATTAGAATATAGAAGCTTTTTAATGTGTTTCTTTATGTCGTTCACAGGAATATTAATAGTCATTGAAGTTGTCGCCAATTTGGCAGCCTTATCTGCCTCTTCATTGCCCATAATTCCAACATGGGATGGCACCCAACAGAATAAAATAGTGTAACTACGAGATGTTAGTTTATCTAAAATATCTAAAATTTTTAAAACCAAAGGATGAGGATTACATGATTGTAGAGAATTTAAAACACTGAGAGAGTCCGTATAGATGATAAAATTTTTATCCCGGCTATTAGAAATTTCTTCTAAAGCATATAAAAGAGCACTTATTTCTGCAGTAAAAACTGAACAGGAGGGGTGAAGTTTGAACGAAGAAACTATATGAGGAAAAACAACAGCAAAAGAGGCATGGGCAGCCGATTTTGACCCGTCTGTAAAAACTGGAATAAAATTTTGATATTTTTCTCTATGTTCTAGGAAAATTTCTTGAAAAATAATATTTGCTGTATCAGACTTGATAAAAGTTTGAAAAGGATTTAAATATTGTACTGGAGGGATTTTCCAAGGTGGAAAAGAATTTTCCGGCTGAGGAGCTGCATGCAGATACAGTAGATTAAGGTCTGAAAGAATATTATGAACTCTCGTAAAAAAGACAGGGATTAATGATTTTCGGGCGTCTTGCAAGCGAGCTAAAAAAGGGCGAAGTTTAAAATCATGAAATGGATGATTAATGTTAGATTGAATTTTAAAATAATAATGAAGAGATGAAAATTGTCTTCTTAATTCAAGGGATGGTTCATAAGTTTCAACATACAAGCTTTTAACAGGGGATGTCCTGAAAGCACCTGAACAAAGACGGAGAGCTATGTGGTGAATAGGGTCAAGTTTTTGCAGAATGCTTTTTCTAGCAGAACCGTATATTGAGGAACCATAATCCAGCTTGGAAAGTACAACGGCCTTGTATATTTTAATCATAGAATTTCTGTCGGCTCCCCATGCTGTAGTTGATAAGACTTTTAAAATATTTAAAGACTTTTCACACTTTTTACGTAAAAGTTTTATATGAGACTGAAAGGTGAGTTTTTTATCAAAGATTATGCCCAGAAATCGAATTTCATTTAAAAACGGTACTGGCTGATCATACAGTTTCAGATCAGGATCAAAATGAAGGTTTCGTTTCCGACAGAAGTGCACACCAGCCGTTTTCAATGTTGAGATGGTAAAACCATTAGTGTTCGTCCATTGGGTAATATTATTGATTGCGATCTGCAATTGTCTTTGTATAAAATTCATATGCATCCCTGTACAAGAGATATACAGGTCGTCAACATATAAAAAACCCTTCACAGAAATTGGAAGTAGTTTTAAAATGTTATTTATTTTTAATATAAAAAGAGTGACGCTTAAAACGCTGCCTTGGGAAACACCTTCCTCTTGTACAAAAGAATCAGAAATTTCAGATTCCACCTTAACACAGAATTTTCTAAGTTTTAAAAAATTTCTAATAAAAACAGGAAGATTTCCTCTTAGTCCCAGATCATATAAATCTTTTAAAATTCCATATCTCCAAGTTCGGTCGTATGCCTTTTCGATGTCGAAAAAAATGGCAACTAAGTGTTTTCTTTGTAAAAATGCTAGGCGAATGTCGGATTCGAGAGCAAGAAGATTATCAAGAGTGCTCCGTCCTCTTCGGAATCCACTTTGCGACGGGTGAAGTAAGTTATTTGTCTCCAGATAAAAAATTAGCCTTCGATCTATCATTTTTTCTAGCAACTTACAAAGACAACAGGTCAAAGCTATGGGTCGATAATTTGATGGATTTGTTGGATCTTTGCCTGGTTTTAGTAAAGGAATTATTATAGCTTGTTGCCAAAAAGTAGGAAAATATTGTTCTTGCCAAATACGGTTATAAAGATATAATAAGCTTTTTTTCGACTCTATTGGTAAGTTTTTGATCATACTGTAACTAATGTTGTCAGGACCGGGAGAAGAATCATGGACAACGGCAAGGCACGATTGGAATTCGAAAAACGTAAAATCGCTGTTGTAGGGCAAATTAGTTTGAGAATTAAAATTTAGTTTTTGCTTTTCTGCTTTCTCTTTGTATTCCAAAAACGCAGGAGGATAATTTTTACTGCTGGACGTATGAGCTAATGTTGAAGCTATGGAATTTGCAATGTCTTTTGTGGATGATATGGTGTTACCTTTATCAATTAAAATTGAAACATGATTAGAATGAGAAGCACCTGAAGCTTTTTTAACTTTATTCCACAAATGATGGCTAGATATTGTTGAAGTGATACCAGAAACGAATTTTTGCCAAGAAATTCTTCTACTACGTCGTTGGATTTTTCTCGATTCTGCTCTAGATTTTTTAAATTTGATAAAATTTTCAATAGAGGGATAACGGCGAAAAATATTCCATGCCTTTTTTTGTCTTTTATATGCTTGTTGGCAATTGGCATCCCACCATGGCTTGTTTTGCTTCCTACGAACTCCAGATTTCTTTGGAATAGCATTATCTGCTGCCTCAATTATAATACTGACAATATGTTTCAGAGCTTCATCAATAGTGGAAGATTTAACTATTTCTGAATTGATATTAGCCAGAGAGGTGAATTTTTGCCAGTTTGCTGCATTTAAAACATATTTGGATGGTCGGAAAGAACTAGCTACATTGTGCCTACTGTCGGTCACAATTAAAGGAAAATGGTCGCTATTATAAAGATCATTGTCAACTGTTAAACTGAAAAAAGGCAATAAAGACGGAGAGCAAATAGCGAGATCAACAGAATGAAAAGTTCGTGTTGGTAAATGAAAATGCGTTTTTTCGTCAGAATTTAAAATGCATAAATTATGATCTGCAAGAAATTGTTCGATTTGCTGACCACGCGAATTCGATTCAGAGCTTCCCCAAAAGGGACTATGACCATTAAGATCTCCCAAAATAATGAATGGAGAAGGTAATTGGCAAAACAAGTTATTTAGGTCCGTTTGACTGATTTGTTGTTTAGGTGGCAAATAGAGGCTACAGACAGTTATTAAATTTTTCATCTGAATTCGTACAGCTACAGCTTGCAAATTAGTGTTCAGATTTACTTGCATTGATGGAATATTCGTAGCGACAA
This sequence comes from Argiope aurantia, assembly GCA_026543865.1. NCBI lineage: Eukaryota > Metazoa > Arthropoda > Arachnida > Araneae > Araneidae > Argiope > Argiope aurantia. The sequence goes on from JAPMOR010000827.1 coordinate 10,565, forward strand.
GAATTGCCACGCCCCCAGAAAACCGGTTTTGAATATTGTGCTTGCTGAAATTTTTGTAATGCCGTATGTTCTGCTTGTCTGTTTTAAGGTAGGTTTCCTGGAGTGCAATGCAGGCAGGATGGTATTTGTTTATAATGTCTCTCAATTCTGAAGATTTATTCATGTACCCTCGGCAATTCCAAGAGACGAATGTAGACATAAAGATTAAAAAAGAGCAAGGGAAAAAAAGAGATTGCCTTCAGTAAATAGAAAAGATGAAGGTGAGAGAGCATCAACCTTTAGGCTTTTTAAAAAATTTGGATTTAAAATAGTCCGATGAAATATTAGTGGGATCAGAATCCACTCTGTCTTCATCCATATCACTGATACTATCGTCAGATGGATGAATTTTAAAATGTTCTTCCTTTTCTTCAGTTTTATTTGTTTCTTTTGCTTTGGGTGTCTTTTTTTCTTTGAGCATTTTTTCCTTCATTAAAACTTTTTTCCGTTTTGTCTTTTTAAGAGAAGAGGAAGAAGTTTCTTCCCAAGATTTTTTTATTTCCAGAAGGGCAAGGTAGTCGGTCTTTTTTATTGTTATAGTGTCAGGATCTGCTGTGTGGATTGCTGAAGTATTTGCTTCGATATTTATCAATGGTTGGTTTTGTGAATTGCGGGGTTCTGAAGTTGAAGCGGCTGAATTTAACGCTGATGAATATGAGAAATTTGGTTTTGGTGTTCTTTCGCTTACTATTTTGCGTGCTTCTGAAAATGAAATGCCTTTTGTTATTTTGATGGTTTGAATTTCTTTTTCTTGTTTGTAGCGTGGGCAAGAACGGAAGTAAGATGGGTGATCGCCTTGACAGTTATAACATTTTTGTGTGGTAGATGTACAGTTTTTACTATTGTGGTCTGGGAGGGAGCATCGAGCGCAAATTTCTTTATCTCCCCTGCAAGCTGTAATAGAATGACCAAATTTTTGGCATTTAAAGCAGCGGAGTGGTTCTGGAATGTATGGTTTAACTGGGCAACTGATATAAGCTATTTTTACGGATTTCGGTAAAACTGGAGTATTGAATGTTAGAATTAAATGTTTAGTAGGAATATTTTGATTATTTTTTTTAATTATAATCCTGCGAACTGCTATTACTTTTTGATCTTTTAAATTATCCAAAAGGTCCTCTTCAAGATCTCTCTGAAATTCTTTTTCAGATACAACACCTCTGGAGTAGTTAAGGAAACGGTGGGCAGAAACAGTAACATCGGTGTCCCCTATCTTTTTTAACTTTGTAATATTTTGTGACTGTTGGTTATTTTTTACTTCAATAAGCAGGCTTCCATTATTTAACTTTTTTATGTTTTGAACTTCTCCAACAACGCCAAGTATAGATTTATGTATTAAAATTGGTGACACAAATTTCAAAGACGATTTTTCCGAATGAACAACAAAAAATTTTAAAAAAGCATTACTCTGGTGTAGAACATTAGATCCCATACGATATAGATTAGAATTCGGGCCCGACGGCATCGCCCACCACGGAGCCCAACAAGGGATGGCAGTTACCGGCTCTGGAAAATCCCAACCTCGGCACTTGCCATAATGCTAGCCGGAACCTATACGCTCGGAGTCACCCCCGGGGACAGTGACCACCCTTAACGCCAAGCCCAAGGAGTGACCCCTTCGCTTGATCCCCTTGAGCAGCCCAGTTAGATGCCTGGGATACCGGCCGATTGATACACCGGAGACCGAGATGTACCACCCGTCTAATGGGTCGCCACGCACGGCAAACACGTGGGGGTATTTGCTGTCCATGAGAAGCAGGAAGCAAACAGAGCGGCGACAGCTTCTCATGGAGAGCTCCCTCGCCTACCCTCGAGGGAAAGAAGAAAAAGGTAGACAGCAGAAGGCGTAGTGGAGAGTAAACATAAAGGGAGTAAAGATCCCTGGGAACCTCGGGATTGGGACACCCGTACTCACCTATAGTAGGTGAGCCCCTGAGGGGTGCTGGAAACGAAAGGGCAGATTTAACGGCAAAATCAGCAGCGAATTTTTTGTCTCAGGGACTTCCTTATTGCGATGTTAAGAAGTCCTTGGCTAAACACATTTTTTCTTCTTGGCAATTGACGTGGGATCTGCGAACAGAAAATAAATTGCATTCCATCAAACCAATTATTGGATTGTGGTCTGTTCTCCCTATACGTGAGGTTGACGTCAAAATGACTCGCTTGCGTATAGGACATACTCGCTTCACACACAGACATCTTCTGTTTGGTGAAGATGTGCCGAGGTGCCCCACATGCCGTGTGGATTTTACTATTAAACATATTTTAATTGAATGTACTGATTTTAACCCCCAACGTATTCGCTTTTTTCATTCAACTTCGTTGAACCTGCAGGACCTGGTGGGTGACAAACACCACCCAAATATTTTTAAATTTTTAAAGGATATTAGATTTTATACGTGTATTTAGTACGTACAATTCACTGTGATCAACACTACCCAAACACCGATTCTTTTCTTTATTGCCATTTTTGTTTTCTGTTTTAACCCAGACTTAACATTCTGAGACATAGACCGGAAAACAATCCCATAAAAAAGACTATCAGGTTTGATTTTTAACTCGATTTACTCTTTGAACTTAATTTTTACCTTACTTTTATATTTTACCATTGGATTGGCGCAGCATGGCCAAGTGTGGCTATTGCGCCAAAAAATATCACAAATCACAATCACAAATCTGTTAACACATAATAAGAGGAAAGAAAATGGCTCAAGATTATAACTTCAAATGTAAACAAAAAATCCGCTTCATACTTGGCGGAGAACATTAATGGCAGACTGGTCGACGAAAGCGGTGCGGATGAAACTTAAATGCCATGCGCAAGAAGTACATGACATGCGACTTTTACGGCACATGAATTGGATGGATGGATGGATGGATGGATGGATAGTGGGATTTAGTGGCGCAAGAGCCATATTTGACTATACTGCGCCAGTCATATGGTTAAAATATATAAGGCATTTACATGCAAGATTCTGTATAGTTAAAAACTGATTAAAAATTACAAATCCATATCTCCAAACATTGTAAAAATTGGCAACAAATTGAGATTTTAAATAAAATTATAAAAACCAATTGCTTTTAAAAATTTAAAAAGGTTTTTGTGAGGACGTTCCCCCACAAGCATTTGCATGTCCACTGTTGAAGCACAGAAAAAACGTAAACGATGATTATCCAAATTAGGACACTCAATTAAAAGATGAAGAACGGTTAAAATCACTTGGCATCTAGAGCAGAAAGGAGCTCGATCATCGAATAAAAGGTGTTTATGAGTATAACGAGTGTGACCAATGCGGAGTCGAGACAACTTGACATCGAGTTCTCGCACTGGTAAACAAGGCCAGGATGAAATGATAGGTTTAATGCCATAAAGTTTGTTATTAATATGATTATTCCATGATTCCTGCCAGAGGGAGTACAGACGGCGTTGAAAAATATTTTTGGCATCACAGAACGGGATGTCTCGCTGTGAAAGCAAAGATGCACTCTTTGCTGCATTATCCGCCAATTCATTCCCAGCGATTCCGACATGACTCGGAATCCAGCAAAATAATATCTTAAACTCCCTGTTTTTTAAAGTCCTTAGAAGATCAAGGATTTCCACGGCAACCGGATGAATCTGATTATTCCAGTTGGAAAACATTGTCAATGAACTCATACTGTCAGTATAAATACAAAATTTACGATTAGAAGAGAGTGAAATCCTCTGAAGAGCATAAAAGATGGCTAGTAATTCAGCAGATAAAACAGATAGAGATGAATCTAGACGGTAACTAAATGTGTCGGTATCAAAAACAATACCGCAACCAACATGACCATCTGATTTCGAACCATCCGTAAATATTTTTAAATAATCTGAATACTGACAGCGATGAGAATTAAACAGATTCTGGTATACAATAGGGGCAGTACTCTGCTTCTCAAAACCAGAGAAGGGATTTAAAAATGAAAACTGAGGAATATGCCAGGGAGGAAAGGAAAATGGATCGGTAGTCTGGATTACCTTATCATGAAGTCCATAATCCCGAAGGAGTAGTTTAACTCTCTCGCAGAATGGAAGTACGTGAGAGCGACGAGCATTATAAAGTCTCCGAAGACTAATCGGAAACATCAAAGAACACACAGGATGCTTCGGAACAGACAGCGCTCGAAGATAATATTGAGCAGATAATTTTACACGCCGTAAACTTAGTGGTAGATGATGGCAGAGAACATACAGACTATTCACAGGCGAGGTGCGGAATGCTCCTAAGCTAATTCTCAAAGCAGAATGATGTATGGTATCAAGTCTACGTAAAACTGTAGGACGAGCAGAGCCATACACCATACTTCCGTAGTCTATACGGGATAAAGTCACTGCTTGATGGCACATGAATTGACCCCATTATAAATCACTTCGTTTTTCACAACGTAATACTGAAGCGTCTTTTTTAAGCTCGGCTATCATGAATAGGCCTGATGTCCGGAGACAATCAAAGATGATTATCTACAATGTGTATACAATTACTTGAAAGATTTGGTTTCATCTAAACCGAATGCTACGGCAAGAGAATTGTTTTTGCAGACCCAGAATGTAACTGTCGAAATGTGTGTGTTTCCAACAGAACGGTACAGCGTATTTGTGCAGAGCCTAATAAGACTACATCTGCTGAACTTCGAATAACATCCTAGCTTTCGAATCGCCCAAGAAAAGAAATCAACGAACAAAGCTTGTCACAGATTTTGACGATTTTGACAAAAGTGTCGTGTGTCAGATTGTACAAGAATTTTATGACAGAAGAGAATATACAACAAAGATAATTAAGAGTTTCATTAGGTTCACATTTATCTTAAAAAAATTCCTTTTTCTGTATGCGCAAAATCATTATGGGCAATTTTGAAAAATGTGGGATTTTCTTACAAAAAGTGCAATGATGGTCGCAGGCTTTTAATGGAAAGAAACAACATCATTGTTTCTCGAATGAAATTTTGAGAAAAATGCACAAAGTTAGAAACGATTCTTTAACCAAGCCAGTGATATACCTTGATGAAACTTGGGTAAACGCTAACCATTCACCTAAATATGTTTGGCAAAGTTCCATTTCCCAAGGAGGCCTAAAAGTACCGTTAGGGAAAGGATCAAGACTGATCATTTGCCATACTGGATCTGCTGATCTAGGCTTTATTCCATCGGCAAAACTTGTATTTCAATCCAAAAGTACAATTGATTACTACGAGGAGATTTGCCAGGGATTAACCTCTCTTTCAGTTTTTAGGGCTCTCACGTTTTTAATTAATTTTAGTTTAATAAATTTAGACCAAGGATTATGCTTTTTCAAACAACCGGCTACAGTTAAAGATCTTGAACCTTTCAAAACGACTAGTAAAACTTGCCTGAAGTCGCCACCAAGCAAAATAACTTTACCACCAAATGACAGAGAACAATTAGTAAGATCGTACAGAAGTCTGTCAACAGCAATAAAAGCATGAACATGCGTCATGGATGCTTCATCCCAAATTATTAATTTTGTTTCACAAATAAACTTATATTCTTGTGTGTTTGGCTTAAGATCGCAAGTGAAAGTGGCATTTAAAAGAATAGGTATTTTAAAAACCAAATGTGCAGTCCTTCCACTACTAAGCAAAGTAGCAGCTATACCCTTTGAAGCAACTGGAATTACGCGATGCCCTTTTCCCCTTATTATGTGTAACGAAGTATTATAAAGAAAAGTTTTTCCTGTTCCTGCAGGGCCATCCAGAAAGAAAAATTTTGATGCACCTTCCTTGTCCTCATATATAGCTTTTAATATAATATCAAAAACCATTTTTTCCACCACGTTTTTCAGTATTAACTTGTCCTTTCTGTTGTTCTTCTAATGCATCAAAAGATGACAAATTTGGAAGAGTATCTAGCAGATGAACAGTAGGTAATTTTAATTTTTTAAGATTTAAATTATAATTTTTAAGAAGTACTTCAATTTCTACAAGTGCATATTGAAATCCACTATTTTCAAAACATTGCCGAATAAAATCCTCTCTAAGACTATCTTTATACCGAAACCAAAGTTTTGGAACATCCTTTACTTCCCCAAAACCCCAAACCCTAGCAAACAATAAACGTAACTGAAATGGAACTTGAGTTTGTAATGCTTCATTCATTGTGCCATACCAATGTTGATCCCCCTCAAGTAAACCTTGAATTTGAATGCTTGCTGAAAAGTATTGCACACAATTCCATAAAAAGTTTTTAAATCCATATAACTTACAGTTCCCATTTCTCTTAAAAGCAACAAACGCAAATAATATCTTTTTGAATCTTGAATGTTAACCACAGTCATTCTTCCAATAACTTTTCCACCTCCTCGTTGCCGTTTTTGCCACTTCATTGTACTTTTATAGAAAGTATAATAATGAGGAATATCTGTATATAAATAAATGTGAGATTATTTATCATTTTTATTTAACTCAAACCATGCAGTAAGAGTTGTTTGTTTTGTAGCAGCTCTTGCGACAGCTTGTTCTTCTTGCCCATCTTCATAAACAACAGTTTGTTGATCTAGAAAATGAACAGCTAATCGTACAACAGTATGAGATTTTTCTGATAAACTACACTGGAGGACAAAATTAAGAGATGGAAGACATTTTCCCAAATATCTCAAAAAATACTGAATATAAATAAATGAAATTTGGTATGTATATAGCTTATACCATAATAAAGTATGCAAAACAAAAATGAAAGTGCCATTCACTGGCAAGACCTATTGCCGATAAATCCAATGTAATCTGAACTTAAGGATAAAAGATGACAATAAAAATGAGGCTTGTACAGTGTGTGTTGCCTCTAGTATGGTGTATGGTCACCCCTGACAGACAGACAGCATGCACAACGAGTATGCATGCTGTTAATAAGGGAGTTAAGGAGGGGTTGTGGAAGACCCTCCCATTCTTCCACCAGAGCAATTTTTAACTCTAGAATGGTTCTGGGGGGAGGTTGGTTCAATAGGAGTCAGGTCAGGGGATTTGGCTGGCGATTCCCTTCGTTGATTGTCCTCGCTTTCCAGATACTCATCAACCATGAGAGCCCTATGGGGCCACGCATTGTCGTCCATAAAAATGAACTCGGGGCCAACAGCACCCCTGAAAAGACGCACATAGGGCTCTAGGACCTCCTGCCTGTACCTCTGGGCATTCACGGAACCATTGTTAAACACATGTAGCGGTGTGCGGGTATCTTGCATGATCCCTGCCTAAACCATGAGTCCTCCACCAGCATAATGGTCCCTTTCGATAATGTTGTTGGGATGGTATCGGGTTCCAGGTTCCCTCCATATCAATAACCGTCCAGAATCGGGTTGTAGATTGAATCTGGACTCATCGGTGAAGAGAACATTAGCCCATTGAAGCTGTGCCCAATTCTGATGTTGTCTGCACCATTCTGCACGCGCTCTTTTGTGGGAAGGAGTGAGTGGGATGCAAATAGAGGGCTTCCTGGCTACAGCCCTCTTTCATGGAGTCTTCTGGAAACTGTCTTACTCGAAATTGATGTTCCTGTAGCAGCCGCGAGGTCAATAGACAATTGAGTGGCTGTAGCCGTCCTCTGGCGCTTAGCTGAAACGAACAAATACCGGTCTTCATTGGCCGTTGTAGCCCTCGGGCGACCTTGTCCTGGTCGTCTGCATACTGTCCCACTAGTTTTAAATTGACTCCACAAATTGGAAATGACGCTTGGAGTTATATCCAATTCCCTAGCAACCTGAGCTTGGGACTGGCCTGCCTCAAGTATGCCCACAATTCTCCACCTCATACCGTCGTCTAAACGATGATGTTCACTCATTTCACCTAAAAACCAGCAAGAAACAACACGATCAATCAAAAAATGCACTTAAATCTGCAACTGTGTTGAAGAGGGGAATGAGATGAACAGCTCGATGCGGACTTTTATACCTCCTGCTGGCTTAGCAACGCCCACAAGAATACGTAAACTTATCTCAGGGCCAATAGCGCTACAGTGACCATATATGGCAATCAACTGTCCAGGTTTTGTGCGGTATTTTTAGAGAAATGTGCGAAAATGCTTTCCATCTCTTAATTTTGTCCACCAGTGTAAATTCGTTCAAACGCCACATAGCTTCTGGTGCATTAACATATCTTCCATCTAGAAATGATAAATCTCATCATGATCCAGGGTATTTTCTTTCTCAAATCTTATTGATGCTGCATCATGTCCTTTATATACATATTTATACAGATACTTGACACTTTTAATCGAAGCACATACTTTCACATTAATATGAGCATTGAATTTTTTTAAAAGCCAAGGGTTATAAGATACAACCCATCGGTTATCGAAATCATTCCTACTTATTCTGACAGATTCGGTACATTTTCGTTGATGCATGGAATACCCATAAATATTATCTTCTGTTTTTTCCCTAAACTCTTTTGGATATTGTTTGGTGCACGCACCTTACTTCAACAACTTAAAGCAACAATAGACTTCCTCTGAATGGATTTTCTCAAAATGTGACAGAAATCTAAAAATTTGTTGTAAAGATCATACACAAATTTTCATCCGTCTAGCTTAAAGAGTTTTTGAGTTATCTTTGTAAGAGATAGACATAACGCCGAAAAATGTGTTTTTCGATTTCAAAGAGATTTGAAATTAGAAGGCTCATGAACATTTTGAATTTGAACTTTTTTTTGAAGATTACAATACTTTCACTGTACTTCGTATACGAATAAGCAGTAATATAAAATATATAAGAATGATACTGCTTTGACTGATGAAATATAAACGCAGTTTTAATAAATATTTGACTCGGGCGTTAGACTTCAATGACTTAAAATATAAGCAAATCATATTAAAATGTTACTTAATATGATGAGCATAATAAATATAAAACATATTGATAGAAATTCAGGAAGCACATACTATCGTATACTATCTCACATACTATACCTACAAGTACTGTTCAGAAAAGTTGATATATTCGGTGACAGAGCACCTATGTGCTCCACATGTGGCACATATTTTACAGTTCATCACATTTTAATCGAATGCCCTACTTTTAATATTCATCGTGACCAGTTTTTTCACTCATCACCGTTAACTCTCACGGACTTATTGGGAGAGAAACACCATCCAAGCATTTTTAAATTTTTATATGCTATTAAATTTTTACCATACATTTAAATTTTTCAAGAGTTTAAACTTTTTCATATTTTTATTTTAAATGCATATTCATTTGCTACTGTTTCCAGTATATTTTAACTATTTTGTTTTCGTATAACCTTTCATATATTTAAATTTTAAAAAAATAAAAAATTAACCCTTTTTTACCTCATGAATGGCGCAGTTTAGCCAAGGATGGCTCTTGTGCCAGAAAAATACAAACAACAACAACAACAACAGAAAAGTTGATAGGAAAAGTTCTTAAAATGTTGAAGTTTTTCCTCTAAAGTTCCATACAAAAAAAAATTAAAAATAATTTAAGCCTCTATTAATGAAATAATAAATGGAAAATGAATTATGAAAAAATCTTGCAAATCTGAGTGTGAGTGAAAATCCTTATTTAATAGATATTCTATCAACACCACTTTCAATGAAATAATGTTGAAAGATAATTTAAAAATAAATTACTTATCATTCTGGATGCTAAAATGCCTCATTTTAAAACTAGATGTTCTACAAAAACTTTCCATTTTTGTATAAAATTTAGGGAAAAGACGTAGACAATTATATATTCCTCTACGAAACGTTACGAGACAAGGCAATAGCTTTATTTACAAAGATTACTTCTGAAATGTTTGTGACTCGATTTCGTAAAAACTTTGAGCATTATAAATATTCAGAAAATAGTACCTAGAAAATGGAAGTAAATGGAGCAAAATACTTTCTGTCGGTTTAAAAATTTCGCATTTCGAACCAAAATAAATCGAATGAAATTTTGACGCATTTATGTCTCAATGCAAGATATCTTTTTCTGATTGTAATCACATGACAGATTATTTTACTTTTATGTAAAAAAATCTAACACAACTCAACTTTGCCTCACATACAATAAATACTATTAGAGATTATAGTTATATTAATTCTATAACATTAGATATCTTTAATTCATCCATTTGTCATTTCAAAAAAGTGTAACTTTTGAACTTTCATTAATTGTATGCATCAACTCTTTGGCTTTCGGGAACTTTGGCATGCAAACTTACCTCAGAATGTGACTCAGCATTATCGAAAACCATGTGCGAGATTTGAACAAAAGACTAGATAACAATAGATAAGTTACTGATTATATTTCGATAATTTATTTACCATTTGATGAGGTGTTTCTATTTCGAGAGCTTATGTGTTTCGAATCCAAGTTCTTGTTTACATTAAAGAGTGAATAGGCAAATATTGATGGGAAAAGTTACTAAATCATTATTCAGTAACTCGGATATTAATTTCTTTCCTTGATCTTTGGCACGCCAAGAATATCTTGTAAGTAGGATCTACATTGTTTTATTATTTAAAGAATGAATGCTTAATAATGTAGAGATTATATAGCGTTCTGCTATCATTTTTCTGTACGTGATTGTTTCAAACAAAAGAAAAAAAAATAGCAGATTTGCTCTTAAATAGCAGATTCGCTCTTAAAAAATAGCAGATTTGATTCTGTTAATTTTTCATATTACTTATATGGAGGTGATTGACAATAGGAAACTCATCAAAATTACAAAATAAATCTGGATTGTTACAATTCGTGATGAGTAAATTCAATAGAAAATTTGTTGGTCGTCATCTAGCTTCTTATTTACAAGTTCATTGCAAGTGTTTTACAAGTTCATTTTTTTTAATTTACTTATTAATTTGAAACATTTTTATAGTTAGTATTTAATCGTTATGGTTACTTAAAATCGTTATTTTTAATATGTCATTTTTTCTAAGCATACTTGCGATACTTTAGTATTAAGCTCGCTATAATAGTTGCATTTTTAGTCTTTATATATTCATAAATTGTATTTTAAAGTTTTCTGTTACAATTAAATTTATCTGATATTCCAAATCGTAATTTATAAATAAAGAATCTTCTCATCTCACAATTCATAAATAGTCACTGTTATATCCAAATGTGGTATGTCAAATTTGTTGGAACACTTTATTGAAGCAAACACTTGCAAAGGTTCTTTGCTACGTCTGCTCTCAAATACCTGCATGTGATTATTGTATGCTTTGCTGACACAAAACGCCATATGTTACTAGATTCTGTTATATCAAAATATATGTTTGGGTCTATATAGTTTTTGTCATGATACATTTTACTGTATCAGTGGTGAAATCTTCTAATGCACTACCAGATAAGTATTATTATAAACAATGTTTCTTTCTGTTTTCCGCTTTTAACTCCATAGAATATATTTATAATCATGCTCTTCTGACGCCTAAATAAAAAAAGTTTTCTTTCCATTTAAAAATTTATTCGCAAAATAATATTTACTTCATTTTATGTTCATGTGTATCAAATTCATAATATCATGATTTTACTTGTGGATATGTTCATTTATTATCTATATCTAATAAAGCAATTTGAATATAAATAATGAGTAATTTCAATAAAAAATAATAATCAGTATTTCAATAAATAAAAAATAACAATTTTAAAAGTAGTTCAGTTAATTTATAAAAATTAAAAGAATTATCGTTAAACCTATATAAAATCAAATAAAGTGTACTTTTTAATAATTCCCATTAAATGAAGATATTTGAAAGCTTCTTCCATTATTTTCCTTAAAATACACCTTGAAAAAAATGTTTTAAACCTTATATTTCTTCATCATTAAAATTCAGTTCTTTTATCTTGAAATTAGAAATATAGAAATGCAATATTTTCTCTTAAGCACCGTCATTCACGGAACCGCTCCAAAACGTGCTTTGGAATCTTGGTTCAAAAAATGGCATAGATTAACTTTTAATTTGATTTCATCATTCCTAATCATTTAGTACGCTAATATGTTCCTTATTTCATACAATATGATTAAGATTTAAAATACTTAAATAACATTTAACTCAATTTTTTTTAATATCCAATAATTCATAATAGTAGTTGCATCATTTTTAGTACAATAACCTTCTTTGCATAATCATTCTTAATTATGTATTCTTTTTTTAATTTTCATCGAAATCAAAATGTGATTATTTTGTTGGATATTTTTCGATGATTGAATAATTTTGCTACATTAAATAGAAATTAAAGTGTTTACTTTTTGCAAAATCCTTCTTTTTTAAAGCAATTTGTAAGGAAATATTAATACTTTATATTTCTATAGAAGTAGATTCTGTCTGTCTCGATTGCGCTAAAGTTTGATCTTGAATTTCAATTACATCCCCATTAATTGAATTTATCGCGTTCACTTATTGTTTTAAGAAACGTCCGATCGAATAGTTGCTACAACATTAAAGTTTTTTAATATTAGAATAAATATGAATAAATTGGGATCAAAGCGAAAGGGTTTCAATTGGAACGAGCATCAATTAAAAAGGTTTCAATGTATAACATAAACGATTAGTTCATATATTTAAAAAGTGCAATTTGTTATTTTTCACTTCTTTTATCTCTCAAAGCTAATAAAAAAACGCCACGTCATTGAAAAATCAAGCACAAAGTACTCCTATATTCCCTTGTACTGGTTTTGCAATTATAGAACATTTTCCTGATTCATAGGGATACCCTTTGTTCATCAGTAGTAAAGAATTCACAGTACGGGGATACATAATTTTTGATAAACGTGCAAGATAGGAGTTCTTTAATTATGAAGAAGAAAACTGTCATGTAAAGAACACCTCTCTTGCTCGGTTTTCCAAAATTATATATCCCTGAGCCTTAGTGCTGATGAACAAAAGGCATCCTTACGAATCAGGAATAGTTTCCAGACATGGCTAGACAAAGAATTTTTTAAATGTTAAAAATGTATTTCTTGCCTAATTATGAAGGAAGCTGTCATTTAAGCATGAAATGCATTTTTAAGCATTGAAATAAATTCTTCGTTTAAGCTATGTCTAGAAACTCACCACAGTGGAAAAGAAGCCTTGTTGAGACGAGACATTCAGAGTACACAGCCCTGCAGAGCAGGGCGAGAGGCTTTGAGAACGCATTCTGTGTTTATATATAAGGTGTCCCCAGAAAGTAGAACAAGAATTTGTCTCCTTAGACATATGCCTCCAATCACAAGCTTTTAATAAATAAGGTCGGCACTTGTATGAAAACATTTTGGCTTCTGTAGAGGTTGATAATAAAAAGTTTTAAAAAAATTAAATTTTTATTCTGCTCCCATAGTGAAAACGCGTCAATATACACATTCTCTGCCAAGACTCAAGCCTGATATTCGAGCCATCTATCTAATTAAATGACCCCTTCTTTTCTATCTCTTAACTGTAGTAGAGAAGGGGTCATCTAATAAGATAGATCGTTTGGTACAATTACATATTATCTGTAACGCACAAGTGCGTCTTGCGGCAGTCAATGCGTTAAAAATCTGTTTATATTACATTCATCTACGCACAAACAAAATTTCACGCTTTTATCTACAAAATTTCCAAAAATTTGCTTATTTCAAAATTTAGAGGGGCTCTTCACAAATTTAGATGAAAATATTTGTCTGAGAAATGCAAATTCATTCAAAGTAGAAAAACTTTCATAGAGATATATTTGTTTAGTAGAATATCATCTAATAATCATGACTTAAAAGAAATTTGCTAATCACGAATGCTGATGTTCATTTTGATTGATCATTAACACTAAACCTACCGGCATTTCACCGATACATTGGAATTGCCATTGGAAGCGGGTCAAATGACCCGCTCGTGGTAGCTTTAGTGTTAATTGCAGCTTCAACTCTATAAAGAAAGTAAATAAAATTTGAAAAATTGAAGGTTTAAGATAACCCAGAGAAATAATAGAATACAGTAGAAAATAAAAATTTCTTAGCTAACAGTCTAGTAACGAGGAACTTTTTGAAACATTATATGTAATAGTAAAGGTGCAGAAGAAAAACTAACGTCGTTTTCCGAATTCTCAGCAACATTTTAGGAAAAATATTTACAGAACGACTTAGTGCTTGCAAACTGCAAAGACCGTACTTCTTTTTGGAGGATGAGGCGCTATACAAGTAATACAGAAACTAGCATTTTGATTTCTTTTTCAAATGTATGAGGATCTATTTTTCAAAATTTCAAAAACAGTAATGTTTTTTGAAACTAACATTGAATATTTGGTTCACCTGACATTTTAAAGATAATTTTTAAAGAAGCAACACTTCTCCATTATAATACCAAGTAGTTGTTTATGGAAATTTCTAAACCAGTAACATTTCAGAACATATCAACATGAATTTAATTTACCAGCATTATAAGAAGAATTCTTTTTAATATAGCAATACGTCATAGTAGTACTAACATTTAAAATGTACTTGATTTGAAAATATAGAAACGATATACAATTAAAACTTCGCAGATTAAATAAAATGCAATTAAATAAACATTTCATTTCTCAACATGAAATATCTTAAAATTCAAAAATTTTTAACATACAATAAATTACAAGTTTTTTTCAAAATAAAATATAATTTCAATTTGTCAAATGTCAAAATGCTTAATTCAGTAGATTTCTTAGATTTCAAAAATAAATGAAACAAACGAAATTAGTTCAAACATTTCAAAATTATTTTTGTCATTACTAATTCTATGTACAACACAATTTTGACGATGCTGGAACAATTTTTTTTCCATTTATTTCTTATTTTATGTCCTATGCATTGTCACTCTTTGGGATAACGCATGGGATAAATCACAATGCCCATACCCCTTACTCCTTTTGCCCAAGGCAGTTCCTGTTCTTCGAACAGATAGCTTGCAAGAATAATGATATTTTTGTCAATGGTGTCAAACCAGGAATTATCACTGTTGACATCAAACATTTGTACCGAAAACCATTTGTCTCTTTTCGAAACATAGTCTTTTTTGTTTACCTATTTTGATAAAAATTATTTTATTGTCACATATTTTAATTCTTATTTGCATTTCGTTTGTTTTTGCAAATACTAAGAACGTTTTAGAAATTACGAGCTACAAACAGTTCGATCTCATGTGACTACATTTCTTTCAACCGTATACTGAAGATGAAGATAATATTCAAACATCTTGTAAAATAATACTTCATTTTATCATTATTTTTAATCAACATATTTTATAGGTATTTGTTTTTATTGTTATATTATTTTTTATGTTATTTGTTCTACAGCATTTGAATCTTTGTACAATGTACATTTGTAATTATTTTGTTGTATTTTTGCATATTGTACAGTTGTTTCAAGCCATGATCCATGTTCAGTTAGGTTTTAAAGTTATTTAAACGTGTTTATTAAGTTGCTCCATCTTCACAAAATTATTTGATAGCAAAGGCAAAGTTATCAGATGAGGCTTGTGGAGGGAGGAAATCGTAATAATTTCTAATTAATATACGTTCTACAAACAATTTTCTAATCATTTGAACTCCGACTTCACTCTAGTCTCTGAGTTGCGTGGCTTTTGATTTCACATAGAACTAAATTCCTTTCTGCAAATTCCTTCCTTTTCTATTCCTTTCTGAAACTATATGAGCTCAAAATACTTTCTTATGCTCTCTTTTCTCTTGCTTTCTGATTTCCTGTTAGGTATGCTACACTATACACATCATGGCTTTTAAAAAATCTTGATAACAGATAAAAATGTCGGCGTCCTTACATAGGGGAAGCGCATCTTCCCCGTGATCTGGGCGTCCCGGGTTCGAATCTCGGTTGGGGCATGGTTGTTCTTCATCTGTGTTCTATCTGTGAGGTGTGTGAATGTCCTGCCCCCCCCCCGTAAAAAGGGGTTGTACAAGCGAATGTGTGAGTTTTATCTTCATATAAGCTAGAGGTCAGACTTCTGCTCTCGGGTGCTCAGGGGTCTTTACCCTCAGAAGCTACTGCACCCCCTTTCCGTGGTGACACGGCATCATCAATGGTTAAAAATTGAACTAGTGTATTAAATAATGAAGAAAAAACATTAAAGAGATATTCGCCCGTTTCTTCAGAGAATTATTTGTTCTGGACTTTTCTTACTGTCTCCAGAAGAGTATTCTGGAACTTTCTCTGCTTGTATAAAAGCAGAAGATTTGCCAGTTACTGTTTTCTGAGTTCAGTTAATTAATTGGTTTAGCTCTACCTCTTGTGTGTGTCATTGAGTTCTATACTATAGTTCTACGTAACAATATTACTCATAGAAAGAGTAAGTTTTGAAATCCACTAAAATTTTGGTTTCAAATAATTTCCAAGTTTTGAATTTTCTTAACTCAGAAAAAGTATTATTTTTAACTATGTTTCCTTGGGAATATTATTTCTGAAAAACAAATTGATTCAGGCGAATATGATTAGGTTCGTAATCTTAACATAAAAATTATAAATTTTTACGACATTTTGCATCAAATGAATCAAAGGAAATGTCTGATTAAGAGTCAGTATATCTGTATACTTAATGACTCAGTAAGAAAAAAAAAACAGTGCTGTGATAAAAATTTGGAATATTACTTAATCCCAAGAATTATATCTATATCCCATGACTTATAAATATTTATCATATTTTGGACTAAATCAGTCA
>JAPMOR010000827.1:27249-77462 GCA_026543865.1 Argiope aurantia
AACTTAGTCTAACCAATGTGAAGTCAATCGAATTATCAAGTATGGAATAATGTCGAAAGTATGTACTAAATGGAGATCTATTTGGGAAATATTTATCTTTTTTTCCAGATTTTGAAATTTAACTAGAATATCTATAAGTAGACACAGAATTTAAGAGAATAACTGCAAGTAAATTCACTTTGTTTTAATTATTTTATAAAAAATGAACCACAGATTGCATTAGTAAGAATCTCCGAATTTTGAATAAATGAGTTTTACATTATTGAAAATACAATTTTCAATTTCCTTATACAGAAGAAATGACGCCATTGTTAAAATATTTATTCAAACGGAGTTCAATGACGAAAATGTTTACAATGGTGCCAATTCATATTCGCGTTATAAAATGCGTCTAGCCAACTCAAATTTAGAATCCATTTTGTATCGTGTAATTGCTGCTCGTACTATAAGAGAAGTCCTCTTTCTGTTTGAAATAACTGTTTATCTTTTGCTTTATATTTTCTTTGCTAAAGTAATTTCAATTTTTAGATTAGAACTTTCATCCCCCTCCTTTGGTTTTTAAATTTTGTTTAATTCTTTCATATTGTGTTCTATTTAAAGTTGTGTCATTGTTACTAATTAACGTCATTAAATGAAGTCTGTTTAAAATTTCTTTTACATTTCTTTAATTTACAATATATATGGATTGTATTATTTAAATTATTCGTAATATTCATTCATATTTTATTTGTCAGTTTATAAATACGTGCAATCCCACCTGGAGACACTTCAGATATGAGAAAAGGATACTTCCGGTATTGTAACTACTTTTCGTTTTTCGGGTGGGTATATTAAAGCTATAGAATTAAATTGCCTCCACTTGCATGACGTGAAGTACTCTCTATGGAAGGGATTGTACCATGGCTGGTGATGGACATTAAGACACAGTCTTGCTTCCGTGCTTCCTCGACGATAGTCATTTAGTTTACACCGGATGTTTAAGCAGGGTGGTTGTTACTCCATCGTAGTTATAAATGCGTCAAGCTTAACTATCCATTCAAGTTTCCTTTGTCAATTCTTTTAATAACTTAGAATTTTTAAATAGAAAAAAAAAGTATTATAAAACAACCCAAAAACACTGCGTTTTTTTTTCTTTCATTCTAACTACGAAAATTTGAACAATAATGTCCATATGATTGGTGCAGTATAACCTATTTTTTGGATCTTGAGCCATTAAACTTAAATCAACCAACCAACCTTAACCCTTTAAAGGGCCATTTTTTTCTAGCCATATTATGTAAAAATATTTTTAGGCTTGAAATAAGAATAAGAAAAGGGATTCATTTAGCTTATTAGATAAATTTAATTTGATTAATTAATTAATTTGGTTAATTAATAATTAAGTAACAAATCAAGACACGTCATTTTCTGTAAGATAAAGAACTGAAGCATCTAAGTGTCTGTCTTTCTAAAAAAATTTGTCAGAACTTATGCCAACCTACATAATTTCATACAAAGATTGATAAATTTGGTGGGAAGCATACTTCCCACGGCCCTAGAAAGGGTTAAACAATAATGTCTTTTCCTAACTCACTATCTAAACTGCATAAGATGAAAGGAGAATGGTACACAGCCATATAATGCAACATTTAGTTGCATATTTTCTTGATATATTCAACATTCAGTTGCATATATCATGTGATCTTACTTTTGTCTCGTCACTATGAGGTCACCTGAGTTCATTTTGTTTAATGGATACAAAATTTAAAAAAAAAAGCTATTGTATTCATGCTATTGTAAAGACAAGAATTACAGAGCAAATCGAGAATTTTATAAATATATCTTTCCGTTGAGAATTTTACGAGCAAATATTAATACAGCATTAATGAAAGATATTTTTTTAACTTTTTTATTTTTTAATTTTTATGCTTTTTCAAGTGCAGATTTCTATAAAATTCATCTTATTTATCATCACTGATAACAAACTTACTTTGCATTTTTATTGTGCATACTTATTCCACCCCAGTATTTTATTAATAATTCCGATTGTTTAAATATTTCCCGAATTGACAAATTTTTTTGCCCTTGACAGTGCGAATTATTTATAAAAATAATTTAATTATTTCCTTTTGTTATGATTTAATGAGTTCGCATGCAGTTTTAATTTTGATAAATATTTGGCCCACATTTTGCATTTTTTTCTCTTTTTTCTTATTTTTTAATCGACTTGAGTTGTTTATGAAACATATATTGTTACATATATTACAGTTCTATAATATATTATTGAAAATATTTTTTTAAATTTTATAATTAGTTCTCGTTATTGTCCGCTAGTTAGAACTGTTTTGTATTTTTAGTTTCCATCTTCTTGTTTTCTAATTTTATTTGAATTTCCATTCTTCTCTTCTTTTCATAATTAATCAAATTACCATACACATGAGAATTAGTATACATGTATTATTTTTATATTTTAGTATTTTCGTAACTAAATTGGCTAAATTTTATATATACAGGGTGGTTATAATTAAGTTCTACTTTGAAATGGTCATAAAAGGAAAACGACTGGACCAAATGTTATCAAATTTGGTAATAGTTTCAAGGAGGTAATGGGAATTTCTTTTCCGCCAAAAACAAAAGAAATCAAAAACTCACCACTAGGAGAAAAATGGCGTTGTATGCAGTATTGTTAAACAAAATAGGACATGAAGACATCTGTTTAAAATGTGGTTAATCGTTTTTGAAACGTGTAACAAAGCATGTCCAATGTGTGTCATTTCCAAAAGCACTGTTTATGGTGATAATCTAAACAGTTTGGCGGAGCTGAAAGATGCGATACGCCGTCATGTGCGTAACATTTCTCCTGATATGCTAAGACTACTGCTGAGAATCAGTAATGCGATTTAACTTGCTTCCAGAAAATGATGGAAGCCACATTGAACATGCTTTGTAACACGCTTCAGAAACTATTAAAGACGTTTTAAACCGATGTCTTCATGCCCTATTTTGCTTAACAATATTGCATACAGTAGCATTTTTGCCCTGGTGATGAGTTTTTGAACTTTTTTTTGGTTTAAACGAAATACCCATGGCCTTCTTTAAACTATTACCAAGTTTGATAATATTTGGTCCAGTACTTTTCCTTTTATGACCATTTCAAAGTGTAACTTTAATCATAACCACCCTGTATTTTATAAAGCAGTGAACCTTGAATTAAAATCAAACACTTTAACAATACACTTTGATTTTACTTGATATGTTTCTTATTTGTAAAGATGAGATTTCGTAATTGATTTCGCACTTTACTTCTAGATTTGCTAGGATTTAAAACTTTGTAAACTTATATTTTCTCATCGAAAATACGCTATTTTAATTTTTCAGACCTTAATAATAAATTTATTGATTGATGTCATTAAAAGTTGATTCAAAAGAGTGTGCCGTTTAGTAATGAATGTGAGAAAAAATCGAATTCAATTTAATACTCCGAAATATTTATAACAAGTAATTATAGATTAATGATTAAAAAGTATACAATATTTAAAATATAAAAAAAATTCTGCCCGATTGCACACAAATAAACTAGTTAAAAACTTTTTTTGTTAAATTTATTTTGACAAATAGTAAAGATCGGAACCAGTAGTTTGCTCAATGCCTTTCTGCAATAGTCCAACGATTAGATGCCTAATCCAATTTGTTTTACATTAATTAAAATTAGAGTTTTGCTTCGAACTTCAACAAAACGGTTATTTGACGGAAGTGCAATTGACCTAAATTTGTAGTCCCGAAGGATAGGTCAGCTTACTAAATTATTATTCAGCTAGAGGTGTGCCCGTTTATACGGGTTGTTACCTTGTTAATAATGGATATGATTGTCGCCGATTAATTATCGAAAGTTGTAGTAGAAAATCTCATGAATATTAGAAGAGTACTTAAGAAACAAGCAAAAATTGTTATTTGTGTAATATATATGTAACATTAAAATTAAATATATTGTAATATTAAAGGTTTTATTTCCTTGCAGTATGATCTTCTCTATTCATGAGCTCATGAACACTCAAATAAAAATTAATCACTAAAATCGGTTTGAAGTAAATAGTGATCCACTAAAAGAAAAGCAAAATGCAATGCCAAATAGAAGATAAAAATAATGTTGAAAGAAAATAACAGCAATTCCTCCAATTGAAACGAGAATACTACGAATCAGCATGTATATAAAATAATAAAAATTACAGAGATCAGCTTATTAAACTTTGTTACTATCCAGCATAAAAAAAATTCAAATAAAATGTGAAATTTGATCCCATAACTAATTTTCATTTATGCTTAGCTTTATTCGCACACCGATAAATCAGTCAATTTAAGTATAAAAAAGAAACATCTCTTAGTTGCTAAACGTCAAAAGAGAATTTCGATTTCGCTCCCGATAATACCGCAAACCAAAAGGGCGGGGATATTTTTTACTCAACCCAGCGTTACAGACAATGGTGAACGATTATATATATACTGATCCTGAAAGGTCTTTATGAGCTAATTAAAGAAATAAATATTGAAACCAATTCCGTCCTCTACTGAAATAAATTATGAACTATTGTTCCTTTTAAATTTCTTGAAACTTAAAAATTTAACCGAAATAACTTATAATTAATATATTATGCTGCAGGAGATAAACTACTTGTAAAATTGACATATTACCTATTTTCAAAATTAAATATTCTATATTTTTTATTTTACCTATTTGAAATATGAGTTACAAGCCTAGTTAGACTAAATAATCATTGCTACCTCATAGTTTCATCCCTACCAATTAGGTAAGCTTTCAATAGATATCTTAAAAAAATGTTTATAACAAATCGGGTTTTTAGAATTAAAAGAATAAATATTTAATAACAGTTCGAATAAATACCTAGTCAAGTCCAGGATAAATTTTTTGTGGGTCTCTGGTACTGAAATTCTTTTGGGCTTCCTGAACACATCAAAAATATATACTTATATGTCTGAAATTGTCAATCATTAAGCTTTAAAAATAGTCTAATTTAAAATACTAATAATCATTATAATTGCATTTATACGTATTATAACTGTTATATTATTTAATTTATTCAGTTAGTATAATTATTTTTTCTGATAATTAAATTAATGTTTTAAATTCAGAAATTTCATTTTTATATCCTAAATGCGCATAATGTAATTGAAAAAAGTTAAGGAGTCAAAAGAAAGAGATGTGATTAGGTATTTCTTAGCTACATAATGTTGTGTATTATTAATAAATAAATAACTATTATTTCTCAAACAATATTTAATGTGCTTCAAATCTCGGAAAGAGTGTTTATTTAATTTTAAATATTGAAAACTGATAAAATATTAATGATAAAAATAAAAATAAAATGTCGTATTTCTGTGTCCCTAATGGTACCTGTTGTAATTTGCTTTTAACTTTCGTCTGATACACTCATTTACCGCCTTCACAATTGCTGTTCCGTTTTTAATGCTGAGTTGGTGGCAATTTTATGTGCTCTTCAGAAAATTTCACCTTCTACACAGCGTAAATTTATTATCTATACGGATAGCATGAATGCTTAGGAGACACTTTCGCATTACCATAATTGAATGCATCCGATTGCTATTAAAATTTTGTTCGCTTTGCAACTACTGCAGAATGATGGGTTTCAAATCCTTTTCTGTTGGGTTCCGAGTCATGTCTTCGATCATTGGACTTTGACGTGGGAACTGCAAATCCATAATAAATTACATTTCATTAAAAAAGTCATTGGTTTGTGGCCTGTTATTCCTATACGTGAGATGGATGTCAAAATGGCGCTTCTCCGTATAGGACACACTCGCTTCACCCACAAACATCTTATATTTGGTGAAAATGCGCCTACTTGCAAGCTCATTTTACAGTTAATCATATTTTGACAAAACATGACGTACACTTAAAACTGTATGGCATGACGTACATATTGGACATGGTTCACTAAATAAATGGTGTTTGAACCCACGCATTGGGATGGTAGGCCAAAAACGAATCATTGACTCGAGCGAATGCAGCTTGTTGAAAGTCTGCTGATCCCAAGATCGTTGTCACAACATGCAGACATGACGAGCAAAATATTCCTTTGCATCGCTATATGGAAGTTATCACTGATGTATTTCATGAAAATTCTTCCTATTTATTAGCGCACTTAAATTTTCGTTGCTCAACAGTTAATAGAAAAGTTACGAAAAAAAGTTGGTATTTAAAAGGTATGAAATATTATTCCCATTTATAATTTAATTTTGATTTCAAAAATGATAACACTGATATTGAATCTAAATGGCATAGTTAAATTGAGTTTTTTTCACGCAATTTTTATAGCAGTCAAACATGGCATAATTTTGTTTTATGTCATTTATTTTAGAAATAGGAATGATTTGTTTGATAAAATTGTGTCGTATAATCAGTTTCCAAAAATGTAACGTCCGAAATTAGTACTTACAAATAGAAAAATTGATAAACACTGTAAATTACGCTGTATTTGATACAAATGTTGAGATGAAAGAAGATTAACTGTTTGCTAATTCAGCTGTTGTATAAATGCAGCCGCAAATAATTTATTCATGCGACCTCTTTATTTTTTCACACTTTTATTTATATTTAATTTTTCATTATGCCATGAGAGATCTTTCGAATTTTTATCGGCTTATCTAAAAACTATGTATAGTAAGTCTAGTCTTTAATACAACCTTTGCAAAGTTTCGGTTCATTTCTTACATTTATTTAAAACACAAAAAATATTTATTTAGAATTTGACTATTTGTTATTCGCTCTGAACAGTTTTTGAAAATCTTTTGTTCTTTCTCTGGATTTTAAATGCAACACGAGTCTTAAAAATTACCAACTATATATCTCATGACTACTTTATACTGGAACTATTGAAAAATCTCTGTGAATGGCGTAGCTTGTCCTAAATTGGACCTTGTGCCAATAAACCGTACCATATCATGCCATGACTGCTTTGTAGATTTTTAAAAAATTATACTACAGAAATAATACTTTACAAATATCTACCTAAGAAATTTATTGTTTTTAGTTTTAAAATATACATATAGATATTATTCAATTAAATTTTGTATTACACTGAACAGAAATGTGCTAATTAAAATAGATTAAGTTTTTCCTGAAATCAGCTGGATAATATATAAGGAGTTAAAAAGAAATAGCCTTGAAAAGATAGAAATAAATAAATAATTACTAACATAATGATTTATAAAGAAAAAACAAACTAATTAACGTAAAACATATAGTAGAATATCTTTTAAAATCCATTTCATAACCATCAATAACGATGGAGAACAAATATTGTCTTCCATGGATTGTTTCATAAAAATCATTAAGCAAAATATCAGGCTTAGTTTCGAAATATCCAACAAAACGTGCTAATAGATTTTAAAAACTATTCTTCATTTAAGTATTACACACACACACTCTAAAACAGTATTTTTATGCACCCCTGAAAAATAATTACGATGGGAAAAACAGTTTTCCATCTTAATGAATCGTAACTAATATAGCTGTTTTGAAATAACTTCTGCGATTTTATTTTTCATTTACAGCAGCTATAAAATGTGTTGAACAATACTGTTCTCACGACTTTCCTTTGCGCCTTTGATGGTGTTCTAACTATTCATTAGTAATTGTCAGCAGCATTGTGACGTTGGATCAAAAATTTTATTTGCAACAGAAGACGATAGAAAACCCGAAGATAAATCACGATAGCATTTGAACAAGAATTAGTACCATTATTTTGGAGAAGGAAAAGTATTGGTAACGCTATTTTTAATGTCATAATTATGTTATAATATTTTCAGTAGAAGTTTATTATGATTGACACCATTTTAATGTATATCAAAGCGTTTTTTAAATTCGTCAAATTAACTTTTTAATCAAAATAATTTCATCAAAATGTTTTCATTAAAGAAGTGTAAAATAAGGGTAATAAAATATTATATACACATTATTAAAAATAAATATTGGGTAAACTGTTATATCTAAAGATAGACAATTGGGTGTGTCAAGATTTTTTTTTTTTTTTTTTTGAAATTTCTAGATTTAAATTTTTTTTCTCTGTCAAATGACTTTTAATTTTTTTAAAATATAAATAAAAATCAAAGTTTGTTTTATGAGCATTAAAAATGTTAATTAATAGAATGTTAAATTTAAAATGTTAATTAACAGAAAAAAATATTACATCTGCGTCATAAAATTTTAGTCTCTCGGATTAGTTGCAAAATACAAGTCTATTGTTGACAAGTCTATTTGCTTCTCATCTACGTTTTACTAACAAATTTCTTACAGCCATGCAAATAAAAACTAATTCAAAATTGAAATATGTTTATAGGACTCACCTTATTTTTTATTTTATGAAAAATTAAGTTCATTTTTGGTGTAAGAGAAATAAAATTATGTAAGACTTAAAAATAATTTTATTAAAAAAGATTACAAATATTATTCACTACTCAAATATATTATATATTTTATTCTTATAAAAAGTAAAGTTCTATGCAATCTCTATTTTCGAACTATTTTAGTTGCAGATGTGAAATGATGCTTCGTTTCAGAATTTGGAGGGTATTTTCTGTTCAATAATTCAATAGTCTTGATCTAATAAATCCATCTCGTTTTGTTTTGTTTTTAAATTCTAGATGTACTTAAAAGCTTTTATAATATACTTTATAGTTATTTCTATTTCTTGTGTATGCGAAAGATTTTTTACACTGCTAGTCTCTGTTTCTGCGAGTAACTCTAGCTCTTGTTCACTTTAGGTAGTTATGAGAAGCGGTTCTATGATTGTTGTAAAATGCCAATTAGTAAGATCTATGTAATCCTCTATCTCAAAATTAATTTATGGCGGTTTGCAGACATTCTTCTCTCTTAAATCTGTTAGTAGAGTTTTTCGTATACTTTTGCTTGCCGGGTATCTAGTAGTTTTTCATGAATCAAACAACATGCACAAAAGGAAAATCTCTGGATGTGCCATAAATGCGTTTCTCTGTCAAGTTGATTGAACAATAAATTTGCGTTCATATTCCAAGTACTTCAAGCTTTGCACTATCTTAAAAACGTATTGTATAGAAATAAATGTTGGATATCATCTCATAGTAAGCCAAGAAGTAGCATAAATTATCATGCCAGACTTAGCCAGTTTTTTTTTCAATTGCAGATCAATTGATGCAGTACATAAACGTAAAATTCAATTTGCCATTGCTAACAATCTTGCATATGTGATGTTTCCAAAGTTTCTGATTAATCCAAAATCCACCTCAGAAATGAGAATAAAAAACTAATAATTAAGAATTGGCAGGAGAGATAGAATAATTCCATCAAGGGGCGAGCAATCTATCAACATTTTAAAAACATTTCGGTCAACAGAATTCAGGGTGATTTTTATCTTAACCAAGTATATTTTCCGTGAATCAAAGTCGTTTCTTTGACCAAAGTTCGTCTTGTCAGTGTGGCACCGAAGATGGATGTATAAATCATGTGATCAAAAGCACTATGACGAGAACACAGACTCATATGGCCAACAAACTGGATGTATCTTGAAGTCGAAGAACTCATAAAAATTCCAGTGATTAAATCTTCTAATCGGGACATTTTGCCAAAGCTTTTGTATTTAGCTCTCCCCTACTGTAAAAAGTTAACGCTCATTTAATGTACTTTATGCATATTTAATGTTTTACAACTTAATATGTAATATAAAATGTAATGTTTTTTTTCCTACTCTTTTTTTTTTTGTACCAATATGCGTTTTCTCTAAGGGGTTCTTAGTGGTTTGCAAGGGTCCAATGTCATCAAGTGTTGTTTGCTCCTTCGTGCTAGGTGAGGTTGCTCTTCGGCTCCCATCAAGTTTCCCACATGGCCTCTGGCTAGTTCGGAGTCATAGAGCTGAGATATTGTTTTTAACACAACTTATTGTCGGTGTATTTTCTGTAGGCGGTTCAAGGTCACATTTTCTACTTCGTTATTGGTTGTCTAGTACCAGTAAGGCGGTAGAAAATGTGACCTTGAACAGCCTACAGAAAATACACAGACTATAATATAAGTTATGCTAACTCTTGGTGGCTTTTTCCTGCTAGTGTATCCTGACATGTATATCTAAGATATCTTTTTGATCTCTGCTAAACTCATTGAAACCCATCTCTGGAAAAATTCTATATATTTCAATGCACTCAATAGCAGGAAAATCTCAACAACTTTTTAAATATGTCCCAATTGTACCATTAACAGAAAATTGCACCATCGAGAAGAACTATAACTTTCCTAAAAGACAATTTGATTAAATGAAACAAACAAATCGCTGTTTGTATTGGAGATTTTAAAGCATTTTCGAACAATAAAATTTTTCCCTTAGAGGTTCCAGTATTTATTGCAGTACCATCACAACAGCTTAAAATTTTTTCCATCAATGCAATTTTCTTTTATAAATTGCAGCATAGAAAATATTATGTTTTTCAAGACCCATTTTCTAGCGTTAGTGTCTAAAATATGCTGAATCTGGTTCTTCTGCCAAAGATGTGTTCTATTTATATAGCTATCTTGAAGGATTTATCACTTACAGTTGCTTTACTTATTGTTTCATCTTTTTGACAGTTGAAATAGAATGCAATTATGTGTCTAAAGTATAAGTTGAACTAAGACCTTATATTTCGCCCTTTCACAAAAACGCTATTCGGGTAAGAAACTTCTAGCACATTTGCAGTTGCTAGATGAGCTCCTGCTCCAAAAGCACTTGCTAGATAGGATCCTGCTACATTAGAAATAACTCTTTCGTCACATGCTCAAGAAAAAGAAGATAGACTTACTGGTTTACTTACTTACTGTCAGGAGTGAAGCAACATGACTTACACCTGAGTAATTCATCATTTCATGAATTGAAGTTTTCGCTATTTAAAAACGATATACTGCAATATAGACTGTATTTGAAAGAATTGATATTAATCTAATGGATGGGTCAAGAATTTAAAAATATACGCATTTGATTTTTTATAGAAAGAATGTTTTCAAGTAGATTCCAGCCGACTTAAATTTTATATATATTCTGTATGATTATGATATTGAATAATGTATTTTTTATGTATTCGTTAAAATAGATTCATATATCTAATCTTTTTTAAGAACTCTTTTGACTTTAAATTTTATTCGGTTTTATTACCCTTGATTAAAAAAATTGATTTAAAATCATAAAATAAAAAATAAGATGAGTCTAGTGAATAAATTTCAATTTTAAAATAATTTTTATATGTATGGTTGCAAAGAATTAATTTATTAATAAAAACGTAGACTAGAAGCAAATGAAACCGCCAACAATAAACGTTTATTTAGCTAAGAATTTTAAATTTTTACTGCTTATCCGGGATACCTAAATTTTACAGGATGCAAATATAATTTTTTGCTGTTAATATTTTAAATCTCATATTTTTTATCTTAAAAAAATTTACTTTCTATTTATAATTTTTTAAAATAATTGAAAAACAATTTTTTACAAGTGTTTCAAGTACTTAGCACATGTCGGAAAAGTTTGCAATATTTTGTTTCTATTTTATTCAAAATTACTTCAAACTTTAAATTGCTTATTTGTGAATTAACTAAAACTTTCTTGGATGTGATTTGCAGTTGCTGCTTATATGCTGCATATTAAATTAAAAACCAAAAAAAAAATATCTAGTGTCTCAGAAAGTCGCCAAATTTGTAATTACGAATTTTTACTAAAAAAATTTACGAATTTTTAGGATACTAAGGGAACTAAAGGAAAATATCGTTTTCAAGGCAAGAATTTAAATAGCAGAATGGATATTTTAATTTCTAAAAAAATTAATTGTCAAAATATGAATTTCGTATTTTTCACCAAATATATTTTTTGAATAATTTCACTTTGACTTGAAATCATCTTAAAGTGCT
The DNA here is from genome assembly GCA_026543865.1 of Argiope aurantia. Lineage (NCBI taxonomy): Eukaryota > Metazoa > Arthropoda > Arachnida > Araneae > Araneidae > Argiope > Argiope aurantia. The sequence continues at coordinate 39,164 of JAPMOR010000827.1, forward strand.
TATAAAATAAATCCTTTTGCTTTTTGCAGCATGCGTGCATTCATTCGCACTATAATAATTTCAGCTTCCTTTTTTTCCCGCATTTTGTCCTGGGGGTAGTATTTTTTCAACAGAACTGTAAATAACCATTTCCTATACAATTTAGTATTAAATTATTCTTTTTATAAATAAAGAAAATTACTTTTTCATACATGTAAACTTTTAACACTTCTTTTTTAACATAAGATTTGTTTCCCATGGAAAAAATATGTTTTAATTAGCTGGAACAAAAATAGTTTTATTTACTAACAAAGACAAGAACAGCTTTATTGATTTTAAAAAAAGATGAGCTTCTGACAAATAAATTCAAAAGAAACATACTATTAAATTTTCGATAAAAAGCAAATTAATCGTGATTGAATAGTAAATAAATAAAATTACTACAAATGAAAAATAATTTTACAACTATGAAAGTAGCAACATTATTAATAATGAGCAAATGCCTTTTAATAATAAATGTGATGTCTTAAAAATTATTGATTAAACATGAAAAATAAATTCGTATGTATTTATAAAATATTTACCAATACCAAGAGGCAACTTTCTTGTTGCAAATCTTTATCAGAAACACAAAACTAAACAAATAATGAAATTTGAAATCAAAAAAGAAATACTGCTTCTTTTTAAATACCCTCGCAACTTACTTTTACAAGAAATTAAAGAGTGCATAAACATTAAATAGCTCAATTTTCACAATATTTCTTTTGAATGAAAAAACAAAGTCAGAAATCCGTTACAATTTAGTGAAGAGTATTCATTATTTATCTCTCTCCTAAGTACACAGACATAGAGAAGAATGATTACCTTTCGTTTTGAGATAGGAATTCCATAAATCTTTCTCCGAATTTCATTCAGCATTCCACAAGCTTCGATGATTTTACGTGATTTAAGTGCTTTCTATACTGATGATCTCCAGACGTCCAGCTGTTTAAAATCTTTGTATATTTATCTGAGCTCGTCGTTCAGTGTTTTACGAATACTCATAGAGGGGACTAAAAGATCGGAAAACAAATTTGCGAAAGTGTGCATGGTTTTTGTTATTTATGGTTCGCTTTTTTTTTATTGGTTTTTATGTTTGTAAAGATAATGATACGCTTAACTGTCTGATACGCTTAAGCTCTGAAACTTCGTACATCGATGTTTTCTGGCTGACAAGTTAAATGCTTTTAGATCTTAACCGTTAATTAATTAATCAATTTAATTAACATTTGATTCCATATAAATGATGCCACTTAATCGTGATTCCATACTATTCAAAATAATGAATTTCTAATAAAAGATTAAATCATAGAAAATAATTAGAAAAAGGAAATTCTACTTTTTGGTGCATTTTCTTATTTAACAACGGTAGTAAAAAAGTATTTTATACAAATTTTTTTTATTAAACTTATTCATAAACATTTTATATGTACTCATTTATATATTTATCTGTACTCATTTATTATTTTTTTGTGGGGTTTGCATTCTCAAAGAATTATGATTTAATAAATGGTAGATATTTATACTGAAAATTTGTTAAGTCATCTTTTTATTACTACTGCTAATAACAATTTTAAAACATATTTCTATCAATGTAGAAAGCAGTTTAATCAAAATCATAACATTCATGCACAATACTATGTTTCTTTCTTGAATTTATTTGTCAGAAGCTCATCTTTTTCTGAAATCAATAAAGCCGTTCTAATCTTCGTTAGTAAATAAAAGTATTTTTGTTCCATCTAATTAAAACATATTTTTGTTTTGTTTTTCCCCATGAAAAACAAATCTTATGTAAAAAAAGGAAGGTAGAAATTTTACATGTATGAAAAAATAATTTTATTTATTTATAAAAAGAATATTTTAATTCTACATTGTATAGGGAATGGTTATTTACAGTTCTGTTGAAAAAATACTGCCCATAGGACAAAATGCGGGGAAAAAAGGAAACTGAAATTATTATAGTGCAAATGCATGCATGCTGCAAAAAACTAAAGGATTTATTTTATAAGCACGTTTCGATTATTTCAAATCAACTGGAAGCTATTAAAAAAATGTATTTGATGAAAAATATGAAATTCATATTTTGATACTCCATCAATTGTTTAGAAATTAAAATATCTATTCTGCTATTTAAATTCTTGCTTTGAAAACGATATTTTTTTAGTCAAAAATTCATCAATTTCAGAGAAGTAAAAAACTGATAATATTGCAGTCAAATTCATCAGTAGATGTTCTTTCAAAAATATCCTATTTTTTAGATGTAGTAAAATGTGGACTCTTGTGTCTTTTAATTAATGTGTCTTTTTAATGTCGTTAATAGAAATACTGGCAATTTGATTGACTCGTTTTGTAGGATGTGTGCCCGAAATAATTGATTCCCTGTTTCTTGGTCAAAATATTTAATTACATTGTATAAAAATTCTTTTCGAACGTTTTCGCATACCTTAATGGGCTCATGTATTTACAGGAAATATTTATGTTTAATATTTACTGTAAAATATTATCCAACATTATAATGATACTCCTTAAAAAAATTTTCCCTTTTGATTATGATTTTCAAAGGAAGAAAATTTTGTTTTTGTGCAATTATGTAAAGAGTATTGCTCTTTTTCTGATGAAATCAAATTAAAAAAAATCTATCAAAGCTTCTTTCTTCAGCTATTTCGGTTTTCAAAAGGTTTAAAGAGATTTACTTCTAAAATATAGTCTTCTAGAGAGCACTAAACTTTCCCACGTTACCGTGACCAAGAAGTAATAAATTTTTAGCAAAAATTGAATTAAAAAATAAATAAAGAATAATTTTTTTAAAAAAGATTTCTTCTATTCAAGTGTCCTGGTTTGGATGGTGAAATTGTGATTTCCAAAGTTAGTGTTCTTAAATGACATTAAATGGATATTTAACAAAAGTGTTAGTGATATTAACGTCTCATTTTTAAAGCAACCCTAGGGCTATTTTGGGCCGGACCTCGTAATTTTGAACCGCGGACAGATGACGAGGACGACACCTGAGCTGGCACCCCCTTTCCATACTTCCACTTCACACCAGCGGAAGGACGTTTGGACGAAGTATTTAACATGCGTTTGTTTTTTCGTTTTGAAGATGAAGGATTTAACATGCACAGACCTGCTTACACGGCAGTTCTTCGGTGAAATCGGATCTCGAACCTAAAAACCTCTGGGTCCGAAGCGGACACCTTACCACCAGGCCACCGCGGCCCTCAACAATAATGTGAAGGAAAATTGAAGGGCTTCGGGAGGGAAGGATTTTCAACCTCCGAAACAGCCTGATGAATGCACTGAAACAGAGGTTTTATTCACCGAATTGTCTCTTTATTGCTAATAATTACTGATATTGATTGAAAAGGAAAGCTCATTGCTCGTTTTAATATTTTAAATTACAGTTTCGTGTGAAAATATTTACTTTGTAATCAGAGTTGAATTAAGTCCTAGGGGTCCTTAGTCAATGTAGTTTCGGAGGCCCCTTTTTCGATTTTTAACTTATTGCCTCAAATATTTTTTATTGACCTTAATTATTTGTAGTTTTATGTAGAAAATTATAAAGAAAAATTTTTTCTACATAAAGTAAAATTTTATACCAAAAATTATGTAGCAATATTTAATTTCGGAACCTTTATAAGAGAGTTGCGTTAAATGCTACTCATATAAAAATTATTCAAGATTCAAATTGCTCATTGCTCGTTTTAATATTTTAAATTACAGTTTCTTGAGAAAATGTTTACTTTGTAATTAGGGCCAGAATAAGTCCTAGGGGTCCTTAGGAATGTAGATTTGTGGGCCCCTTTTCGATTTTTAATTTATTACCCAAAATATCTTTTTATTGGCCTTAATTATTTGTATAAGCAGTTTTATGTAAAAAATTCTAAAGTAAAAAATTTTCTGCATAAAGTAAAGTTTTATGTAGAAAATTAGGTAGCAATATTTAATTTCGGAACCTTTTTGAGAGAGTTGGTTCAAATATTCAAATTGAAAACAACTTTTAAAAAAACTTTTGAGAAAAATCTAAAGACTATTATAGAATCGGACACTTTTTTCAAATATATATATATATATATATATATATATATATATATATATAAATCAATATATTTTTCAATGTTTTTAAGCAACATGATAAAGAAAACTTTTAAAAGATAATTAATTAAGAATATTATAATAATATTTTAGCATTTAACCGATACCTGATTTCAATTTTGAATCACTTTCAGTGCATTATCCTTGGAAATTAAAGGGATATAATTAGAAGGAATAGGAATTAATATAATCAGAAAGTATCCAGAAAGAATACATTGAAATTTCGTGTCCCTCTTATGTTTCGGGGCCTCTAAATTGTTGCCTACATGTCCTGCTTGATAATCCGAACCTGTTTATAATGATTGAGTTTTTCTCAAGCCTCGTAAAATAGATATCTGATTATTTAGAATACTGTTAGAAGTAGACTTTTATATCTCTTTAGGTGAAAAGAATTAACCCTTCACTACATACTGTATGAAATTTAATATATAATTTACTTTTTATCTTAGTAATGAATAGAAAAGTTTTTTGTCTACTCGTGCACATTTTATCAGATTAGAAACAACTTAAAAGACCAGATAATAATCATTTATTTCCTTTCACACTTGCATCATGGGAAGATAATAGAACAGCGTCTTTAACCTCTCAAATTTTTAGACAGTTACCAATGTCTATAGTAGATAGATTTGATAGAAAACAAAGGAAAAGGATCACCATAGACTGCTAGCTATCATTTGTTCGTATAATAAACACATGGGAGCGATTAATATTATTCGAAAATTAAATTTTTGTTTTAGACCCGTTTTTATCAATGGATTGAAACCAAAATTGAACACAGAACTACAATTATAGTCACAAAATTACATACCAGATTTGATATATTTAAATCATTGCGCTTTGGAGTTATCGCGCTTACATACTTCTGGAAGTAGAGACCGACAGACGCTCAATTCCAATTGGATTTGCCTCAAAAGTTGAATAGGTGTCTACAATATAGATGCTAAATATGTGCACTCAGTTTTAACCATTTAGCTCTCCTCGTTTCGTAGTTATCGTGTTATATTCGAACAGACAGACAGACAGACTTCCTCCCAATAGATTTAGCTCAAAATTTGAATAGATGTCTACAAATGTGATGTGAAAACTATATAACAAATTTCATCCTTCTATCTTAAAGCGTTTTTGAGTTATCTTTGTTACAGACAGACAAGCATGCAGACATATTCCAAAAATGTATTTTTTGAAGCTAGGGAGGTCTAAAACGTGAAGATTCATCAAATTCTCGCGATTTAGAAGTATATACTTATCTTTAACGATTTAAAAACTAACCATTGGGTCACGATTAGAGTGGATCCTCTGTGTAGATGAACATGTTAAATACTCGATTCTTCTATCATAATTTTCAAAAAACCATCTATAATATTCATCAAATCATCTCTTCTTCTATCATAATTTCAAAAAATATATTATATAATCATTTATAGCCATTGGGTCACGATTAGAGTGGATCCTCTGTGTAGATGAACATGTTAAACACTCGATTCTTCTATCGCAATTTTCAAAAAATCATCTATCACATTCATCAAGTCATCTATCTTCTATCATAATTTCAAACAATATATAATATAATCCTTTACATCTTTTAATGCATTCGAACGATTTAGAAATATATTCTAACGGCTCAGAAATTAGCTGTTAGGTCATAATTAGAGTGGATATTCTATGTAGATGAACATGTTAAACACTCGATTCTTCTATCATAATTTTCATTTAAATAAATGTTTCGGTTACTTTTTTTGTTTTTAAAAATAAGCTTTTATTTCAGATCCAGGAAGCTCGACTGGCACTATGTCGAACGGTCGCTCAGGCAGCAGGAGGGTAACTTTACCCGACGAATTTCCTCCCCGACCCACGAGTATGATCAAGAATGAACTCATAAGAATGAATTCCAAGATCGAAAAAAAAGAAACTTACACCCTCGTTTTGCTCTGCTGCACTTATTTCTTCTACGGGTTGAGTTTGGGTCTGTATGGCCCACTGTACCCGGAACAGGTATTGTAACAACAATTTATTGCCCTTGAAAATTAATAATATAATTTATCTTTTTGTTTGCATAAAGTTATTGAATGTATATTTTAATTTATCCATAGACTATTCTGTCATTTTTCATTTTATTTTCACTGCTCAACATTCTCTCATTTCGGGTTTCAAATCGAGCACGAGGATAAAACGTTAGGGTTTTGATTCATGATGTTCCGCTTTGAGACGTGAAACATGGAAAGGCTAAAGTTGCGAAGAAATGCAATCAAAAATCTTAAAATGTCTTTAAAAACTGCAACCCAAGTGCAGCTTATGAGAGAGAGAGAGAGAGAGAAAGTATTCCACACAGTGAATGACGAGCTAGTGATAAGTAGGATGTTTGATTTCAATTTACATTGATCTACACTCATTTCCTGGTCTAGTTCTCTTTAACATGGATTACAAAGTGTGTTAAGATGTCTTGACTGACTGATGAGAGGATTGTGCATTTGAATATATATTTAGCTGAAACGATAGAGTTGAAACACTAAACCTGTGGTAACAGAGTCTTAATAGGTTTTGGAGGCACTATCTCATAAGGGGGAGATATGGGAGTGATAACTTTCCAGTATGGCGGTTGGTTCTCCTTTTCCAAGTGATTCATTAAGGCTGTAGAGTCGAATTACCATCACTCCCATGACAGCACCTACCTTCTATGGGAAGGGTTGGTCGATAACAGCCGTTAACATTAAACTTTAATTTCCGCTTTCATGTTGTCGCGATGACGGTCTTTCAATTATTTCGGATACTTTTTTTTGAATAGTTTCGGTATGGTTTGGTTTGCTTACCATGTTACAAAATAAAGGTACCGAATAAAGATTAAATGCCTTCGCTTTTTGAAAAAAAAATTATTATATGCTTAAAATATGTGCTATAACTGTCTTATGCTGAAGGTACAATACGGGGTAGTAAAATCACCCTTCGTATTTTGGAATTGCAATGAAATATCAATCGTTCTTTAAGAATTAATCAATTAGTAGCGTCTCGTCATTTCAGAAAGGAGCAGTACTTTAAGACTTATTTATATAAAAAAAAATTGATAAAAGCTGTTTTATCAGTGTACTAAAAAGTATTTTTTTTTATTTAATTTTTTTTTATTTTACTTTTTGTTTTTGATTTAAAATTCTTTATGATAAATATCATGGAATTCGGAAATTACTTATTTCTGAAATCCACTGTCAGTTGATACCATTAATTCAGAATAGGAATTTAATTAAATTAGTCAATTCACTAATAATTAAATTCTGAAAATATTAAAATGCAGTATTGTTATCTAGAACACTTAAGTGTATATATATATTTTTTAAACTGGCATCTAAGGAAGAGTGTGAAAAATTGATTAGAAAATTCAATTTATACAAATACGAAACAAATCAAGTAAAATAAAAGGTGTTTCAAATTTATTTTTAACTTCTACAAAGCCAAAATTTAGGACATTTAATGTAATGTGATAAATGTTTTTCATTTTTACAATTCTAAATGAACATGATTTACTAAAAGTTAACTTTATTTCTTTTCTCCTTAGCTGCACTAATCTAAAACTGTGATACAAAATATGGAATGATTTAACACTCTAGAAGACAGTTGCATTATTTTTTTGAACTATTGATTTACAGCAAGATAAAATAGTGAAATTTTTAAATAATACGTAATAAGGAAGATATTTTCCACCTCTTCGAGTAAATCTTAAAATTAAATTATTCAAAAATATGTGTGTATAAAGTTTTGGAGATGAAGAAAAGTAAATAGAAAATAAAGTAGTACTAATTTCTGATTTTCTTAAATGATCAGGATTGAGCTACAAACTTTGCAGCCCATATAGAGATGCAGAAATGCCGTTCTCATTTTATTATGTACCTCGTTTAACAATGCACACGAAAAGAATTTTAGCTCTAACTCAAACTATTCCGTATTATATTAAAGAGCACTATTTGGTCTTGAGATTTTAAGTAAAAGTGATTGGTTTTCGAGAATCAAACTTGGGTTATAGAACGGAATTACCATTAGAATTAATAATTAATCTCACAGGAGCATCCGAATACTTAAAATAAAATATAAAGAAAAATGAAAAAAATTTTTTTTTAATTCTTGCACGGGGTGGGTGATATAATTTTAATGGATGAAATGCCACACCATCAAATAATTTTATACACATCTTAGGTATCTGGAGTATATATATATAACTACAGGAGGCATATTATGTATAAAAAACGATGATAAAACTGACGTCCATTTACCTCGCGATACAAGTGCAAGAGAGACCAACATTTTTCCCTTCAGTGGTTTTACTATGAGATTTTAATAGGGATTTCTTTGACACGTGTATCTTTAAAAGATATCTTTAAATCTTATCTTAGGTATCTTTAAAAGAATGTTATAAGCATTGAGGATTTCTATCCCTTCACTCGGAGCTTGAGAAAATGCTGAAGTGAGCAGTTTTATAGAGCGCGTGTAGAATTAAATAAATAAAAATTGGGAAATGGATGACGAAATAAGAGAACATTTTAGAATGAAGTTAATATGGGCTAAATTAAGATAAAAATTAGGAAATTAATTAGAATTTAAATTAGATTAACAGATATCATTACATACATATTACTTTAAATATGTTAATATTTGCATGACTCTGAATCTATAAGGTCGCTTGAGCTCTTATCAGATAAACTAAGAAACTTTTAGATAATCGAAGCTACCGATTTTTGCTTTCTCAAATACGAAGTGAAATCAATACAACTGCCGAAAATTCGACCTCAAGATTTGATGATTCTTCGTGTTTAAAACCTCCCTGATTCAATAATAATAATAATGTCAGAATGTCTGCTGTTTTTGATAGACATAATTCTGTCAAAAACAGATTAAGTTACGACAGAATTGTCACTCTTAAAAGGCTTGATCTAGACGAATAAAATTTGATCTGCGGTTCTTAGATCAAAATTGTAGATTTTGGTCAAATTTTGGTCGAAATTATTCGAAAGGGGAATCTATCTGTCCGTCCAGGCGAATGTGAGTGCGACAGCTAAAACCGCAATGAGCTAAATGGGTGATATTTCTGGTTTAGGTATATGATTTTATAAAAAAATGGCATTTTTTAAAACTAAATCCGTTAATGAATAGACAGTTTGTCTTTTTTTTTCTTGTGTACATGAGTTTGATAACACAAAAATGCATTAAGTTATGGAAATTAAATTAAGTCTGCATTTTTTACATATATTATAGATTTTCTCAAATTTTAAATTTAATAATTCACGGGGAAAAAGTCCAAAATGCGTACCTGATTCTCTTCTTTCTACTGCGTAAACTAAAATTAAACTAGAGTTACCGCTGCTGTTATCAGAAACCCGACAATGTACCACTTACTCCAGCTCAAATCCCGTAGCTGTGCAATTTTTTAAGCAGAGAAAAACGACCTATATGTCATTGTTTACGCGCCATTGCTTGATAAAAATATGAATAGCAGTGAAGGGAAACAAACAACAAATTTGCTAACTAATTCCATCACGGAAGCTGTTCAGATAATTCTCAACAGATAACACTAGAAATTCTTTTTCCGGCCTCCTTTAGCGAACTGATTCTGTTTTATCAGAAATCACCAATACAACTTATCTGATAATGTTTAGATAACTAAATAAGACTGAACAAAAATTATTAAGGGTTCAATGTTTGATATGATAAAATCTCTTTTTACACTTTCTTTCCCAGCAATAAATGATGTTAAACAAAAGAAAGGAAGGGCAATTTTATTTCTACTAACAATGTGCAACAAAGAAGCATGATGATAAGAAATAGAAAAAGTCACTCATAGTTTGTAATTTTTCATTTCCTGAGAAATGAATGAAGAGTTTAAATATTATAAATTAAAGTACTTTTAATTAATTTAGTTTCAATTAAACCTTTTATAATATTTAATTCAAAAATGAAGTTTGACTTAAATACTTCTTATTTACCTCAATTTTTCTAAATATTTGAAAAGCCAACGATTATCATAAATGTACTGGAAAATCCTAAAGGTGTTACCAATCATCATGCAAAACATGTTTATTATATTTTTCTAACTATAAAATAAATTTAGTCATTACGTCACTGTTAGCTTATGCTATTTATGGAAATGAAAGCATAAGGGGTATCCATGAAACTTTCTCGCATACTGCCGAATAAATGTATTATCCCCCTCACTCTGCGTTAAAAAAAAAAAAAAATGTGATTTTGATCAGAGCCATGAAGCCACGAGATTTCAGATTTTTACTTTCAGTGTCCTGAGTGAGTGCTTTGTACTTTGTAGTCTTGTGAAGAAATTGGTGACCGCTTGAAAACAAAATTCGATACAGAACTACAATTTATTAACTAATTATAATTTTTTTATCGAAATTATTGGAATTTTTTAGCTATCGCATTAATATACATGCATATGTACAGACCAACAAATAGGCAGCCCAATTGATTTGATATTAATCTATAATTTAGATGTTCAAATTTTGCAGTATACTTTATCTGTCTACATTGTTATGTTTTGTAGTTATCGTGCTGACTTGCACTTGAACAGAAAACTTTATCTAGTTGAATTTCGCACAAAGTTAGAAAAAAAAATACAAATTTGATGTTAAGACCACTAGATTTCATCTGTCGAGCTTTAAACATTTTTGCGATATCATATTCACAGGGAGATATATAATACCAAATATGAGTTTTTCGCATTCAGGGAAATCTGGAAAATAAAGATTCTCCAAAATTTCGAATTCAAATTCTTTGAAGAATATAATACTTTTGCTTTGTATACTTCCTATAAGAGAAAGTAAAAAGTTAGTACCAACTGAATATTTATTATCCCTTTTACACTATTTCATAATTTTTTTGGAAAAACCATTAAATTTTTTTTTATATTTTATCAAAATAAAAACTATTCGATTCAAAATCTCGTGTCTATCAATTTTGGAGGATTTTAATCTGTCCTCCAAAATAGTTGATAAGCAATGACTAAGAATAACATTTTCCTGTGTTCTCTGCTAAGCGCGGATCCTCCCCCACCCCACAAACACTTTTGATATTTGTTTCCTATGCTGATTTTCATTTCGTTTTTGCATTTCATCATTCTGATTTAATTTGAAATTTGCCTTATTTCTATATATTGCTTAGTAAAAAATAAACTTTTTCTCTATCAGTCATCCCCCCCTTATTTTGGTAAAAATAAATTAAGTTGGCCTGGGGTGAGCTTTCTTATCTGAAAGCAGGCTAAAAACGTTTCTTATAGTAACGCTTGTTCCTTTGACCTTAGACATCATTGGGGAGGAGGAGGAAGTGGAGGAAATTCGAGAAAACGAGTCTCCAAAAATTTTTTAATAAAATTAAAAAGGAAACATATCAAGGAATAAGCAATAAATTTAATGAAAACTGTTTTTAAAACGCATTTTATAAGTGTGCTAAAAGGTATATATATATATTTTAGTTTCATTTATTTTTTTTAATTCAATATTAAAAATAAAAAAATTATGTGTTCAGTAACTTGAATTGGACTTTTTCCGAAATTCAGTACCAGATGGCGCTGCAAGTGTGGTAGTAACAATGAAATAGATTATTCGGTTAATTGATGATTCAATTCATAAAATTTTAAAATGATGTATGCATATGCATGTAAAGTTTTAAAAAAAACCTAGGAAATCAAGAAGGGGGTGAAAATCGGTTACAAAATTCCATATTTACTACCATGAACAATATCTAATAAAATCAAAAGCGAATAAAATGAGAACAAAAAATTTTTTAAAAATCAAAAAGCTATTCATATTTAAAAATGTTCGAAATGACTTTGAAAAGTTACTCTAGCCATTGAACGACAAAGTTCAAAATTGAACACAATACTACAGTTCTGGTATGATGATAATATACTAAAATTCATCCATTTATCTTCCTACATTTTTGCGTAAACTTAATCAGTTACCCGCAAATAAGCAGCCAATTCTTAGGTAGATTTGGTACAAATTGTATTAAAACAAAATGAAAATGCTATGTAAAAAAAATGCTGTGTAAAAAAAATGCCTATGTATTAAAACAAAATGAGCTAAAAGCACTAAAAATGTTGTATGCATACATTTATTTCCAGTATTTAAGAGAAATGTTTTTAAAAATCAGAATAGTTTCTTGAATGATTTTGCTTATTAATATTCAAGAATCAGTCTGAAGTATGTAGTATTAAGATTATTGCGACCTCACCTAAATAACCTGACCCCACAGTAATAACATGAATATTTTAAGAGGGAAATAAATGCTGCGATAAAAAATATCAGATAATATCTAAGACTTGGATAAGATATGTTTGATAAACAGAGTGCTTTGGGGCAATACGAAAGATGTCGATAGTTTAAGTCACAGAAATTCATGGCATTTTACGATAATGAAGATATTTAATCAGGAATTCTGTTCTGAAATGATAAATATTTTTTACTACACCTAAAATCGAATCCAAACCGTGTTAGAATCCGTCATTCAGCATTTAAGAAATGAATACAGAAATATCTTTGAAGACTAAATGAAAAAATTAAAAACCCGGTGATAAAGAGTGGTGAAGAGCTAAAAGAAAGAATTATATGAAGGAATTTATTAGAATGAAAAGACAGAACTATAATTATAGATTAAATCTGTATTTAATAATTTTAGTCTGTGTAAATGAGATTTGCAATTTACCTCGTTTTAAAAATAACTGCTTCTACAGGCAGAGGCTGCAAAAACAGATTAAAGTAGGGCAGTCAAAAATAAATCAATTCTCAAATCATCAGATTTGTATTAGGCACACATTAGGGAAGTGAATTAGAGAGTTGATTTAAGATTGTTTGATCATGGAATATAAAGTCATATATCTTTGCAAAAATGCATTTAACATCAAATTATCTTCATCCCTATTATCTTCATTATTGTGGATTTGAATATTCAATTATTTATCAGTTCCAGTTATTCTGAGATGTACGAGTCTGTACTTTGGCTGGTAATAGATAAAAAGTAGAAGTGCCATAGTACTGAAAATTTCAAAGGCTATGAAATAATGCTCAGAATTTTTTTAATACCCTAAACATTAACGTTATCTGCGTTTTGATCAATTTCTGGTGCTTATTTGATATACTTCATGTTACGGAAAATAGATGGCACTACCTGTCGGAGTTTCCATAAATATGACTTCGAGTATTTGTCATACGAATTAGTAATCAGCATGAAGCTTATTCACTAGAAATTCATAAAATTTCCCCTGAGATTTTAAATCATATTTTTATGCATATTTTTTTAATACCCTAAATATTAAAGTTATCGATGTTTTTATCAGTTTCCGGTGCTTATGTGATATACTTTTGATTATGGGAAATAGATGGCACCACATGTTCCTAGCTTCAGTAAATATAGTTTCAGTGCATACAGTCAGTAATCAGCATCAAATATATTCGTTAGAAATGCATAACATTTCGCTTAACATTCTAAAATATATTTTTCTGTACATATGATTATTATACTAGTCACAATTTAAATAATGTGTAATAATTTGAATAAATTAAGTTAAGTTAATAACAAGATTTAATTATAAGAAACAAAGAAATATTTCTAATGAAAATTATGCTGAATCGCGCAAACATTGCACTAATATTTGAAATCTAAATAATTGAAATGCAAAATTAAAATGTACACTTGTTAAAACTAAAATTAACTACAATAATTTTCGACAACTTTTAATCATTTTTTAATTACGAAAGATAGCAAATATTTTCAGTATGTATTTATTTCTATTAATATAAAGTATTTCTTTAAAAAATAAGAATTAGTTACAGAAATTATTTTTATAAAATTAAGTAATCTGTTCCTGTAATATTCTTCTGAAAATTGAAAACGAAACGTTAGAATCATTTAGTCACATTTGCTAATCATTTCTACTCCACTAGTCAAAGCGCTATGCGTGTGATTCAGTTATTTTATTCTAATTCATTCAGAAAATATTGAAAAATAATAATACAGTGTACAACAAGTGAAAATTATTTCAATTTGCCATCAGTTATTTCATCTTTCATAAAGTTATCAAAATAGCGCTGTGAAAAATATGTTTTTAAAACTAATGATTTCTTAATTCTAATTGTCTGAAATAAATTGTCATAATAAGAACCTGAATATGCATTATTTAGTTTTAGTTTACGAAAGAATTCGGTAAAATATTTTAAATATCTAGTAAATATGCTGTGCAGAAATGAATTTTAATTTTTCATAGTTGAGTGTTTTATTTTTTTTAATTTGTTAAAAAAAAAAGCTTTTAAAGAGCTATTATTTAATTTGTTTTACATTATTCTCTTTTTTAGGAACTGAAACTTCTTTGAGAAATCAATAGCTGTAAAAAAAAAAAAAAAAAAGGCTGTTGTGTTGTTTTAAAGCTGGATCTTCTTTTAAAAATTGCTTCATTAAAAATCAATCATTGCCTGTATTCCATTAACACAAGATATACAGATACAAGTATCATGTCCTATTAGCGCAAAATATCGATTGGTATCTGTAAGTTGTTATTCGATATCGTGAAAATATCGGATCGATTTTTGCGACATTTGCGCTAATAGGTATCGGATTACATGGTACTATTTTTAGAATGAAATCGATGATTTTTATAAAGGCAAAAAATATTCGCCGTTGTCGTTGTTATCGGATGAAAGTTATTATTTTTTGAAATTCTTCTTTTATTAATTTGGGCATAGTTTGTTTCAGCTGGCATTTTAATTCCCATTAATAACTAAAATGATAAATTAATAATGCAAATCATTTTAATAAAAGCATTAATAATTTGAAAGTATTTAAACATAACAGCACTTTTGCAAGTTAGTTTCAAAATGAATTATTTAACAAGAAGGTTGTTTGTTTCTGCAAGATATAAAATCTTAGAAAAACGGAGGGAAATATACATCCTATTCGAACAGTTGGGGGCCCATAATGTTTTAGCTTATACGGAGTGGAAAGAGGGGGATTTTATTAATAAATTGCTTCATACTTCCAGAAATGGTACTAATAATGATAGAATTGATTCAAAGCTACATAAACACATTAGCGCATAAATAAACAAAATTTTACTAAACGCAGAAACAAAATTAAGTTTTAAAGTACCTTCAATTGATCTCCGACATCTAGTTATACTTTTGATTATCAAATTAAAATTATTATTTCAATTGAAATTCTCACCGTTCGAAATTTTATATTTGATTTAAAACTATGATATTGTGCAAAATATATTGCTTGATTGTTGGGATCAATAATGGTGTATTTAGTTATTTTGTGCTTTAGGCAGCCAGCAATACGAAGTTTTTCTCTCTTTTTTTAATAAACTGGTCAATTTATTGTCGCATTTTAAATTAATGCTTTATTTTAGATCAACCTTTTTCTTTTTTTATTAAAAACATATTTGTTTATTATTTTTCCAACCTGCCAGGGATTCGCATATGTACATAATATTATTGAAACCAAAGATCGGTGTTTATAAACATTTATAACCGATAGGAACCTGATCTATTATGCTTATGTTACTACTTATACTTATTACTATTATTCTTATTATTATCACTATTATTATTATTATTACTATTATTATATTATACAAATTATATCCTAATATTATATAAATTATAAAATTTGTATTTTTTACCAATTCATATGTTTGGCATATAGAAAAGCAATGTTTCTATAACCATTCTGCTCTTAGTACATATAAATTAGTAGATATATATTATTAAATTTTGAAACAAAATCTATTCTGGGAAGATCTTTTTGTCCGTCCGTCTAAATAGCGAACGCAATTACTACAAAATGTAAAATAGATATAATTCTGTACGCAAATTTAGCAAGTAAAATGTCGATTCTTACCAAATTTTAAACCAAATATGGCAGATTTGACCATCTGTCGGTATGTATTTTTGCATGCTTGTCAAAGAGATAAAACGCAATGACTTAAAAAATGAAATTTGGTATGCAATCTTGTGACTACAATTCAAATGAGGGTCGCATGTTCCAAAATTTGTCGAGCATTTGAACTTCATGCATGGTAAATCTAACATATTGAGTTAGTGATGTCACATAATATGTTGTAGATGTGAGGAGAGTTGTTTACCAGTCATTTATTTGAATAATAAAGACCATCGATAGTTTCAATAAACAAACGGAAACTACATGTAAAAATAGAAGTAGTGGTGTAGTTAAAGAATACAGTAATTCTAATAAATTCATGTTAAAATAGGCAGCGATGAAAAGTTTACGGTGTGACAAAATGAAGAAACCATATAAAAGGATCATTTCAAGAACATTTAAGATGGAATATTGCTTTAGCTTCGCTAATAATAATATAATATCTTGAGTTCGTTCACATTTCCGATTCTGATTTTTCCGCACAGTTGCAATATAGTATCACTCTAATTTAGGAGCTCGCTAAATATGGTGCGTTAACAACAAAATACTTAACACTGAAAATATGGCTCAAAATTGCCATTTAGAGGACATCGCGTTTTTATAGAACGAAACATCAACATAATAACATAGACTAAATTATTCCTGACATTAATGTACAAGATCAGAAAATTATCGCACCCGGCAATCCTCGGACTGATATAGTAATTTAAAGGTCTGCCATTTCAGGTATCGTTCTGGACCTCTGATTACGGCTCAATTTAAGAGGTTCGTTCCCAGAAAACCCTCATGTAATTTCAAAAATAGGCCGTTAATCTAATTTCAGTTCATCAGCTTTCTCTCTGATGTGATCCCTATTGCTTATAAGTGTTTTAAAATCTAGTAAGTAATTATACAAATATAAGATTTTAGAATCTGTTGCAGGCATTAAGCGCTCTCGCTATTTTTTCTGCTGCTATTACGTAACAGATCCAAACACATAAAAATATAGAATGCAGGTGCAGGGCCGCTTTGGGCGATGACGAAAAATACGCAGAATAAATTTTTCCAAATATAGTGTAGTAAGTAATAAATGTACGATGAAACAAATAAACATTCTTTTCTGCTTTTCGAAAATCGCCACCAGAAACAGGTTATTCCTTTTTTCCTCAATTTGTTTACTATTGCCTTAGTCAACGATAGTTAACGGACAGAACATTTAGAGATATGTCTTTCATTAAACAAACAGATGAAATCTGGAAATTTTGTTAAAATTATAAATAATTATTTAAGTTTTATCATCATTTATTCAATTATGTAATTGCAAGTTTTCTTTTTATTGTTTGCAAACTTGCCAGCCAAAAATTTATAAAATTCTGGTATTTCAACATTTCAACTTTAGTGAATTTGATCTTTAAAATGGATCGTATACGATTTCCTCTGCTTTTATATGACTAAGTACCAAATTGGTCATTATAATTTGAACTATAACAGACATATTTGTACTACATTAGTATTATAGTTATTTATAGGGTAGTCAGAGTTGTTAAAACTGTTAATTATATAATGTAAATTTAAATACAAAATCATGAAATTACGTGTCATGGACCTTAAAATGCATGCACATTGTTATATCAAAATGTCATACTTCAAATTCGCAAAAAAGAAAGCCTATTTTTTTATACAAAAGAGTTGTATAGCTTAGCTACTTTTACTCTCAAACTGTTGTACGTTGCCACAAAATATCATATAATCACTAGTATTCTAATGTTACAATTTCGAATATTAGTTTTTCCATTTAGTCGATGCTTCAGCACTGCTAAATCAAAATGTCATATATCAAAAACCACACACACAAAAAAATATTTGTGTGTGTGGTTTTTGATATATGACATTTTGATTTAGCAGTGGTGAAGCATCGTCTAAATGGAAAAACTAAAAGTCTGAAAAAAATTTTTAATTTAATTCCCGCTGAAAATTTTCATATTTCGAGAGAATAATATATAATCAAAAAATAAACTTCATAGTCATATCTTGCGGCACTTGACGATCTTTGATATTATTAGAATTCATTTAGTTTGACTGGGATTACAACCCAAGAATAAATTTACACCATGATAACTACAATACCAAAGCAGACGTTTTATAAAAAAAAATGACAATTTTAATACATAAAATTGTATAAAAAATTGCTGAAAGAACTACGACGGAATTTGATTTATATTATCAAAATATGGCTGAGAAGCTATAGATACAAATCTAAGTTATTGACTGCGGAAAGATAGTTTTAAATACCGAAACGAAATATGAGGAAATATGAATAGATTTCCAAGATAGAAGGTAAACACGGGGCAAATAATTCAAGCAGCCATCTGCCTATAAAAATTAAATATTATTTGCACCTGTTCATACGGAGAGAAGGGAAAAGGCTCTAAAGTTGCACGCTCTGGTTTTAGGAATACCGTCTTTTCACAGTCGAGTTTTGTTTTTCTTCTAGCGAAAGTTTTCTACGATTCCATCTGAATAAATAAATAAATAAATCCGAATAAATAAATCCCTGTATAAAGTAAAAGAAATATGCAGGAGCATGTCCTTTTTTATATGCGCTATTTCTTAATCGAAATTTTGTCTGCCGTATTTATTTAAAGAAGAATAATAGTTAAGTTTTAGTTTTTAATAAGATGTCTTAACGGTTAAAATATTGCTTTTCTTTTGGAAACTACAAAAACAATAGAGTAATGTCATATCGTTTTATAAAGTTTAAGCTTCTTTTTAAGTAAAATTTATTTAACATTTGACGTCTACGATATCCATATGAAGTATTTCGGTAATCAAAAAATATACATGTTATTAAATTTATCAGGTTTTAAATGATATTCTATATTTAAAAATATTTCCAAACACGAATATTCGCATCAGAGTAATAAAATCAATTCACATAGCATCATATTCACATCGCAAACGCAAGTATGCACATTGATTGATTCTGTCTTGCAATCACGCTCTTTCCCATCTTGTGAGTGCTAACTGCAGTCTGAAATTAAATACTCACGAATGATTCATGTGATCATATTTGATTGCATTCTATACATTTCAACATGTTTAAAATGAAATTGGTAATTTGCGTAAGTATTACAAGCTAAATGACAAATATATATATAAGCATTATTTTGTTTGAAGCAAAATGCTGTTTCGAAGATAGAGAAGACACTTTGAATTCTTAAACGTAGCTTTAATTCATCCTGGGCAGGCATAATTTATTTACAAAAAGTCGCGGACAAGGCGCGTTCGCTCACAGCAACAGATTAGTCAAGAAGTGGCGAAAAAGAGGGAAAAACAAATTATTCCTGTCTTATATACTGTGATGTTTAATAGGGATTTCCTTGGCATGTCAATCAAAAGGCAAGGGAAACATAGGGATCTTTTAGAAGAATTTGTAAAGTCAGCGGTATTTTGTCCCTTCACGCAGAGCGTGTGAAAGTGTCGGCGTTTAGCCGATTCAGCAATTTTATAAAGCTTCTCTTTAATTAATTAAGCAGAGAAAGTGGAATTGGATCAGGAAATAAGAGAATGAAATTACTATGGGCTAAATTAAGATAAAGCTTTGGAAATTAATTTGGATTAAATTAAAAAATTTTCTTTTATTTTCCGGGAAAATGAAACGCGTCAAAGATTTATTCCGCTAAACTTTTTTTTTTTAAATATGTCACTAGTTCAATACAGTAGGAAAACAAAATGCCATATTATTTGAACAATTTTGACAGCTGATGTTTATTTTTTAAACTTTAATTCAAAAGAACATTATGCTATGGTAATATACATACAGCCAAATATTAAAAACAAACCAACTGAAAGTGTATAATTTGATTTGAAAGTCCGATATCAAATTTGAAACCTAGGACTTTTAAAGGCTAATAGAAAAAATGTTATTTTACTCTTTTAAGCATTGTTCTTTCATCTAATTCTTTGTAACAGTAAAAAATAAATAAATAAATAAAAATCGTATTTCTTACATTTATTAGAGAAAAAAAAAGGATACCAATCTACATATTTCTATATATATCACATTAATTACATGTACACGTGTTGAATAAAAACAGTGCAAGCCAATTTGCATTTTCGAGTATTTTTAACTGCAAATTGGTTTTGAACAAAACATAAATTATTTGTTTTAAAAGAAGAGTTCCGGGTGTGAAAATATATTATAATGTATTTTATATAAATAAAAATATGAAACTTCCTTTGATATAACGCTCAAAATTCAATTAGAAGAATGTTTTCAGGCCTTTATTTCAATTCATTTTCAATTATTGTTTTTTATAATCTTCGGGACGTGAAATGCATTTTGAGGGAAATCCGTTTCCAAAGAAAGAGATTAAGAAGTTTTTCACCAGATTCAAAATGGAAATACTGAGTCATTTGGCTTTGTTTTTTCAGGAAACATTTCATTGGATAAATTCAAATTTGATTGTTTCTGATTTATCTAAGTGTGGACTATTTTTATTTTCAGATATGTTCATTCGGTCAGAAAATTCATTTATTTATTTTATCTATTAATATTTCTCTGGTTTGTGCATGTTGAAAATGATTAAAAGTACGAGAATAAACGGAAAATATAACTTTTGATCCATATTTTGAAATAATATAGAAATAATAAATATTCAAAAAGTTTAAGCGCGATATATGTGTAAAAAAAAGTAGAAAATAATTTTTTATAAAAAATTTGAAAGTCAAAACAAAACTCTTAAAGTGTGATGCCTTGAAGTAAACTGGAAGTTTAATTGGATTCATAATATATTTTAATTTTTCTGTATTGAATGTTTAGAAACTTCCTTTCTTATGATATTCATTACGGTTTAATTTTCCTCTGTGTTGTTTTCAGCGCCTCACGCTTTTACGACTTCCGTTCTTAAGTGCGGATTTTCGATAGTATATTTTTTTTCAATACAATGATTAAAAGATTCTTTATTATAAATTATAATAATTATTTTCTAACTAATAAATTACAATAATAATTTTCTTTTAATTTTTATTTTAAATATTAATGTGTAAACAGATATTTTTATTCTTGGATTCTTATAATATTCTTAATCTCAAATAAGAAACATTCAAATTTTTTTCTTTCTAATTTTGTAGTGTCTTATTATATTCTAAGTTTCTTATCTTAAAAACAAGATTTGCTCAGCAGTAGGAAAAAATCTTCAGTCAGTGGAGGTTATTATTATCATTATTATTATTACTGTCAACTTACAGTTGCTTTTAGAAGAGGAACGACTAAAATGCATTTGTTCTTGATTATTATCTAACTTCAAATTTATTAAATTAAAAATCATATTGCTGAGTTAAGTTCTGAAAATATTAAAATGTTACATTGTCATTGAAAACACACAAAAAATTTAAACGTTTTTCATCTCTGACAACGGTAAAATTCCCAGGTTGGTGACTTCTAGTTCTAACGTTTCTTAGCAGATTTCATTGAATTATGCCTTCAAACCCCGACATTTGGAATAATAAGTCCGTTCTAGTTCCTCTTAGAGGTACGACAGCTGTGGTGTTTCCTGGTTAATGGGCCGAACTTCCTTGGGTAGGGTCTATGTATGGGCTGCACCGTGCTATTCAAAAATTTTCAGGGCAACATTGAGCAGATCTCAATACTCGAATTATTATCTATGTAGACCAATAAGTCATTCAATTTATCTGGAACTTAGTTTTTTTTTTTTTTTTTTTTTCCGGAAGCTGATACTATCACTTTTGGAAAATTTTAGCGAGTAGTCAGTAAGTTGAGCTCACTTCCGGAATTTTTAGACCTTCGGAATCCTTTGACTTCCGAAATTCTTTGATCTTGACCTTCGTCCCTCTGAACTTGTCTTAGTTTTTTTTTCCGCGCTTGTCATTTTACGTCGGACTATTTTGTTTTAATTCGAATTTTGCGACTTATTCGCTCTTTTTACGCCACCTAATTTCAATAATAATAGATGTCTACTTTATTGCTAAATAAAATGAAACATCTCCTCCCTCGTTTAAATTTCCGTCCTGTATGGCGCAAAGGCAGTTGGAAAGGATGGAGATGGAAGCAAGCATTTATAGAACACTAAACATCCGGCTTTATTTTTATCAGACGAGCCCTTACGCTATATTAGGCTAGATACTTGGGAATCTGTGCTTTTCGGATATTCTTCGATTGATAAATAATTATACCGAATTCTCCGATCGGGACTGCAGTTACAGGTAGAGCGTTACCGAAGGTGAGATGAGATTGACTTCCGCCAAGAGCGCAGGTAAAGAGTGTGGGTGAAACAATGACTTTAAAAAAATTAAGAATTTGATTGATGTGATGTGTTATGTAAGTAAAAAAAAGGAAGAGTGATTAGGCCTTCTATAGCTTATTAAAAACTTGTATTAAATCTAAAAAATAATAATTTAGAAATATGTACAATGTTATCTACTTATTGCTGTGATATATTTTATCTGTAATGTACAACATTTTTCATGAACATAATCCATTAAAATATTATTTTTTAAGAATTCTACATTTTGACTAAACTTTGGTACACAATTATAAAATGTATTAAATTGGCTACGAAAATATTGCTGAAATGTAGATTTCTGGAAAGGAAAAAGGAAAAAATCAGAGAGAGGAGTGAAAATTAACAAAATTGTGGCACATAATTTGGAGATGTACGCAATTTTGGCAGTTCTGTCGAGGAAGAGCTTGCTGCGGTACAAGCTTGGCTACAGTACGGAAGTAACAACAATGAAGACAATAGACATTCTGTTACAATGTTTGTAATATGTAACAGTACGCGCCATCCACAACTAAAGTGCGCATGTATTAAGTTAAGCTAAGCCGTCATATTCTTGCTCTTATTGTAAAATTTTGAATGAATTGAAAAATTAATATGGCATGATGCATGAGATGCGTATCGCTTCAATATGCATTGACCTCATTCCGAAGGCGCTAATTTAAAAGCAGAAATTGAAGCTCGTGAAGAAGGAATTTTAAGGAGAGTTTCTCCTTTCGACTTATTTGTATATTTACACAATATATTTTGTGTAAAAACTCTGACACAATGCTTTTTGTCTTAAGCCTTGTTACTTTTTAAAAAAGGGAGGAGGTCCGAGTGTGTATATTGGTCATCTTTCCTTTAACTTGTCGGATCCGAAAGTTTAAACAGATTTGTACTTTTGGTGGCAAGACCATATACCAAATTTCATTTGTCTAGCTTGTTTCGTTTTTTGAGTTATCATGTTGATAGACAGAGAAACAAGAGTTTTTTTTCCATCAAGGATAGATTTGCGAGGCGGAGATTTAAAATTACCAGAACAAATTTTTTGTCAATTACAGCATTTCCTCTTTATTTCATATATGAGAGAATAAAAATATATTGATATCCTTTTACTGATATTGCGCTAATAATATCAGTGGTAAATAAATCATATCTTATTTCGAAATTTAAACTTACTTATCATAAAAAGAAAAATATGTGGATATTTGTTAACATCAAAATAAATAAGGTAATAATTAAAAGAAAGTATGGTAAACAAAAAATCCGCGTGCAAAGATGCTGATAAAAATCCTTTTTCAAAATATTTGCTTATATTTTTTTTTTCATGTATGTATTCAGTTAAAAACCTTCATGTGATAATGGTTTTATTTTCAAGACTTCATTGAAAATCTCATTTTGAATAATTTTCCAAATTTCATTTTGTTATATTATATGAAATTCAAAATAATTTTTCCCACAAAAAGAGAAACAAAAAAAAAATCTGCTGAAGGATAGTCATTTTAAATTTTCTTTTAACGAATCAAGTTTTCAGTATGTACAATTCTTTATGCATATATTTAATATCGCCTAGTATTCAATATACAATATTAAGCTATGCATTCAGCAGTTTGAACAAATAATCTTAAAAGACATGAATAATCAAGTGATTGCGTGTTTACGCATGCACTTCGTATGAGAAATAAGGGACATCCTTTTATTTGAGACAGGTATCACTACTATAATATAACAAAGATTTACGTAAATATTTGCTTCTCAAAATGATTTAAAATTCTAATTTTTTCCCTTTATTTATTTATTTTTGTACAATACTCAAATACGAATTTTAACTCGAAGTAAGAAACAGTCGCCAAATTTGGACCTGTCAAATTTGCCTAGATTGAACAGATAATTCTGTCTTCAACGCTATTAAATATTTGCGCCTTTAAATGAATAACTTAGATTGCAACCATGTAAAGGTCGATTATGGAAACATTTTTTTTAAAAGAAAATGTTAAATGTTACATTTAACATTTAGAAACGTTACATAACATTACATATTACAAGTTACATAGCATTACATAACATATTACATAACATTATATAACATGTTACATAACATTTAGAAATAATCCATTACATATTTTAAGAAAAGACTAACAATCTTTAAGCTGTTTTTAAATGCATGGCATAATATGTTATCTCTGCAGAGAGGATATTTGTTTTGCAACAAGTTACTATAAAAATTTTATTTAAATAGTTTAAAGATAAGTTCAATTGTTATCCAAAACTAGTTCAGATTGAATCATAAACAATTTATCAAAATTGGACTGCTAAAATTATTTGAATTATAATCTTGAATTAGGGGAATAGCCCGATAACTGTTATAATAATTAGTAATCCTCCTGTTGAGCAAGCCAGAGCAGGCAAAAACAAGCATTGAAGACATCAAATGATAAATCAAAAAGAACAATAGAGAACAAAGAAGTTGAATATTTGTTTTATAACTTGAATGAAAAAGCAAAAAAAAAGAAGTGCATACAATTTCTTTCTTGTTTTCATATATTGCATTTAATACTAAATATATATAACAAAACGTTTAATCAAGCTTAAAGAAATAAGAGATTCCGTTTTAGAAACAGTTGCTCAATCTTGTCCAAGATTAAGCTTAATGTAAATCCTCGAGGATAATGAAGACCTCCTTTTCCTTTATCCAGACTCAAAATAATTTATTTAATCACACCCTAATTCAATTCAATTATATCAAGTTTTCACTAAAATTCCTTTCATATCCTATCATCAAACAAACTAAACATCAAATCCCATAAATTCATTGTTTCTTATCAAACATATTCTGCATTGTGCAGTCTATATTGTAACGGAGCTTTTTTTTGTGCAGCATCACTTCCTCTACCCATTCTTTCTTTCTCTCTCTCTCTTTTCAACAAATTTCCCCGCGTTTACGCATTCAACTGACAGGAAATGGTTTCGAGTTGAGGGTATACGAGGATGAAAAGAAAGAAAAAGCTGAGAAACCCGTTTCTTAAAATGGACAGATGCACAGTTCTTTATGTTGTTGTTTTCTCTCCATTAAGTTGTATTTCTTAAAAAGCTAAGTATTCTGAAGATAAATAAACTACAAAACATTCTATTAATTTTTTTATAATTAAAATTATTTCTCTATCACTAAACATTAGAAAATGTTCAGGTGATACAAAATTTGGAAACATTCCCCATAGCATACATGATAAGGAGCTGTTGAAAACAAAATCTAAGCTTAAACCTTTTGCATATATTCATGGAAATGCAATTTTATTTGATATTTTTTTTAAGTAATGACAAATTGTGTATATATTAAAACAATCTTCTCCTGTGACAATAAAATACAAAGCCAATCAGTGAGCAGATAACGCTTATCTCGTTTTCTTCACCGAATCTAAATCAAAGTCGTCAAATCCAGATATGGACAGAATTGTTTACATAATGGATTATGTATCATGGCTTTATGCAATTGTTGCATAAAAATGATCTATACTTTATAAAGTATTGTCATTTCATGGAAAATATGAATTTCATTAAAATGTCGTAACTATTGATAAACACAGTGGTGTTTCAGCTTGTTATGACGTTCCAACATTGCGGCCCCAAAATAATATTCCTTGTTTACTGAAAGCTGAAATCATTTATTTAATTAATTCAATAAAAAATAGAAAATAAAAGCATTATTCGTTTTTTTTTTTTTTTTTTGCAAAAGGATTGTGGAAATTTTTTAAATTTATTTTAGATGAAATTTAAAGTATTATTTTCACCATTACTAAAGGGATGTATGTGCCCAAGATGTGGGGTTTTGTCTTTGAAGGATGTCAGATTCGAAATCTCATTTCATTTGGGGTATTCTTTGCAGGTGGATATAATGCTTTTTAAATCCGCCAAAGGGGTTAAGTATCTCTTTGCTAGGGTGGACCGAAAATATGAAAAAGAGATGTAATTATTGTTGTTGGACTAGAGCTCAAGAATATGAGATACGTCCTAAAAATATGCGTATTGTAACTTTAGCACAGAAAGGTAATCTAACTAAACTAAATTAATTCCCATTATTAAGCGTTATTAGCTTTTATTAGCTTTTAAGGAATAGTGTTTACTTTTATTTATTTCTAAAACAGCATCTGTGAGAGACTTGTTATACACTTTAAATCAAATTCCGTTCGTAATTTATTTATACACTCCCTTGTTTTATAAAGGTAAAATTCAATTAGATAGTAGAAGACGAAAAAAGAATATTTGGTCAACTTCAAAAACGGATTACACCAATTAAAGATTCATAAAAGGGATAAAATTTAAACTATTAGAACAGAATATTTCTCATTTTATAATGATCTTAAAAGTCTAAAAAAAATTACCAGGAGTTGCTGCTCTAATTTTCTAATCGGGAACTTTCGAATTTCTTTACTTTTTTTTTAATTGTTAAAGCTTTCAAAGATTTTTACCTTTGACCCTGCATTTCTAATTAATAACTTAAAAAGATAATTTCAGATCTATTAGAACAACAGTGCTTAACTTTTTCAGATATGCAGCTATGTTCATTCTTATTCATAAAAATCTTAAGCTGAGAAAATAATGCAAATAATAGTAACCAGATACATAATAGAAAGCAATTTTCAAGGGAGTCACTTTCTGATCTTCAGTCTTGAATAATCTTCACTTATGCAGCTTTTAGTAGTTGCTTAAGACAATTGTTATTTATTTAAAAACTAAGCAATTTTAAACAGAAAGAAATTTAATATTTACTCAACAAATCAAATTTTAATACGAAATATTCCATCTAAATGTATGCCATTTTATTTCTGTAATAGATGTCTGTCCTCCGTTTTTGTGTAAAAGCAGATCGTTCAAATTAAAAAATAATGCTGAAATAATTTTAACGAATTTTCAGCCGAAATCTTTCTAAAAACTTTTCAACGCTCTTTACTCTCGTCCGAATCAACGAACACAGAAGCTAAGGGAGTAACGTATTATTTGTTAAATGTAGGTCATAGTATAATGGCCTCTCCACCTTGAAAGTTGGTAAAAAAAATCTTTTTGTGGCCTTCATTGGTATTTCAGAAAGTGAAATGAAGGAGATGTTCTGGATGCGACGTGACTTACATTCTTATTATTTGTGCTAAAAAACTCCCTGAAGTATTAGTGGATCAGTATTAACTGGGGAAAATAAGACAGTAAGCATTTTGCGTTTTAAATTGGAATGAAAAAAATGAATGTCATAATTTCAAGTTCTTCACTGAGATCTCAATTTAGGTTCTACTAAAAATTCTTCGCTTTTGTGGGGTTTTGTATGCCCTAAATCTATCCATCACGAATGTTAATCCGTCCACTCTCTCGTATAATTAAATAATATGGATCTTTTTGGAATCAAATAATTATTTTAGACTTCTTCCTCTTGAATGAATTTGATATGAATCTGCAGTTTCAGTTGAAGACCATATATCAAATTTCGTTCCTTCCAGATTCCAATTTTATTCAATTCAAAATTATTTTCTATTTCGTTTTATTTATGAGTTATGCTCACATGTATACAAATAGAGAAGAAAAATCACAATTGAGAGTATCTAAAAAGTGCAGATTCCCCTTATCTATACTTCGGGAGTGTTTTTTCATCCAATTTCTAGCATTATTACATGATATGACGCGTTTTGCAACAGAAAATGCATTTTTGGACTTCTTTCTTCAGGCCGATTGGGGGCAAAATTTAATACGGATCTATAATTTTCATATGAAAACCAAATATCAAAACCTCATTTCTTTCAGATTTCAATTCCATTCAATTCAAAAATATTTTTCGCTCTATTTTAGAGGCATCGGGTTCATACTCATTGAGTACTCATCACATTCACTTTGTTCATACTTTTTCAATGGCAATTCATCAAAATCTCAAGTTTGAACTTCTGGCCGATTGCAATTCTTTCTCCTTATATTCTTCGCATACGAGAAAGTAATACAGCTCAAATGACTTTATGCTATAAGTAAGTAAGATGTGAGAATAGGAATTGACTCTATCTTAGGCATTGTCCTCGTCATTTAATCCCGATATATCGTTACGAGGCCATTCGTGTTGCTTTAAAAAAAAACAATAAACAGATGAAAGGAAAAAAATAAAGCAGAACTTGAAGCGGAAAACATTTCACCATACTAAAAGTGGAGAACAGCTAAGTAAATAAAGCATCACAGAATTATTTCTTATTATACAATTTGTAATGGATCTTTAGTAAATTTTATTGAAATGTTTCGAATCAAAACATTAGTAGTTTTCGTCGACAAATATTTGGGAATCTAAAAAGCAGAAAGCAATGTGACTCCAATTAGCGACAAATATTTTAAGAAGTTCTGGTTTAGAAGGTGTTATATCATAAGCATTTTCTTAATGACTGGAGTCTTGCTTGTTATTAGGCTATACGAATTTAAACAAAGGGTTCATGATTTTTTTTTTATTAAAATTGGCCATCCTTTAAATTTTATTTGTTTTAAAACTCATGGGAATTATTGCCATCTTGGGAGAGAGTGTTTTGCGACGTCTTAGTAACATTCTGATTAATGTTTGGTAACTTTTATATATATCAGAATTTGACAGCCAAGCAATTCGACCATGAAATCTAGACAGTCACCGAGTTTTAATAATGCTCCAAATAATTGACTTCACTGGACAATTGTGAGCATTATCTCTATGATTTTATTTTTTTAAAGAAAAAATCACTACTTTCAGGAAACAAATAATGGGTAATATTGGATAATCATATAGTTCCATTCTCCAGTCTGCATAAGAAGCTGTCTTGACTAAACTCAAGAAAATAATTGACGGAATAATGATTTTTCCTTCTCTGAAGAAAGAGAAAAAGTTCATATTTCTATGAAGCTGAAATTTTGTAATAAATATAGATAAAATGAATTTTAGTGAAGCATAAAAGAAAATTCTATACTTATTTCTGTAATTTAAATCGTTTTCACGATAATAAATATTCGGAGAAACGTAGAAAATGATTAGAAATAATTGCTTAAAATGTCGTCACGTGTGTAAACAGGATGCAGGTTCTCAAAATCTCAATAGTACAAGCTTTTGCCGGGAAAAATAGCAAGGAAAATGAAGCATTAGCTTATTCAAACGATACTCACTTAGTGATAAATTATTGTTTAATCATTCGGTGGCAGATGTGTCGATTATCGTTTTAAATATTACATAGAGTCTGCCGGCGTCCTGGCATAGGGGTAGCGCGTCTTCTCCATGATCTGTGCTTCCTGGGTTCGAGTTCGGTTCGGGCATGGTTGCTCTTCATCTGTTCTTGTGCAAGCGAATGTGATGCGTGAGTAGCTAAGACGTACTCTTGGCTCTAATTGGCGCTACTAAAACAAGAGGAGCTCCCTTGGCTGACTTCGTCAGCTAGCTGGTCTATGGCAAGTGCCATTAGAAACAACAGCAACATAGATTCAACATTGAAAATAATATATTAAAAGTGAGCTGATGTAACTAAATGTTATAATTTTTAATCCCTAACTGTTAAACAATTTGACAGCTGCATGGATTAATATTTATACTATTTAAGTTATTAAAACTGCTGTTTAACATTTCCAAGTAGAATAGTCTGCGTCAAATAAAAGAAAATAATAATGTACAGTAAACAAAGTAAAAACACCATCGATCGTTCATTGATAAAATGAACTTAAATTTAAAATATTTTTCAAGGAATTTTACTGCATGTTTCATATTGATATGATGTTCGTAATTATTTTTGTTGGTAACAAATATATATGATATTTTACTGAATTAATATCGTCTATAAAATGAATGGTTCATACTAATACTCAGATCGTGTTTTTGTCTGTTTCGTTGATTACAGAAAAGCATATTTTTAATTTACTGAATTAATACACTAATAAAACGAATAGTTCTTTGTTTATAATATCAATTTGTACTAAATAATACATCTTTTACATAATATTATTTTTTTCACTGTTTTAATGCTATCTATTCAATAAATAATGAAATATAACAAAACTCATTTAAGTAATAATACTAATGATTTATTTATTTTTTTTGTAAATTTATACTATATAGAAATATTTTGCTTTCTTTTCAGTGTTTTTATACGACCACCGAAAAATAATTCAGCATGTTTTTTACGAATTAAAAACAATATTCATTTAAGTAATAAATAATGAATTTAAGTCAATATATTTTATACCAATAGCTTCAAAATAATTTAGTAATATTTTATTTTCATTTAATTGTATATATGCAACCATTCTAAAGTTAATTCAGCATATTTTTCTTTATTTCAATGCAAGTTTCATTCAATGATAGATATATTGATTTCTTCTAAATATTTTCTGTCGTTTCATGAAACACAGTCGCTTTAGATGACATTAATGTATGTTTCGAGTTTTGAGTTCTTGTTGCTATGCAGTGTTACAACAGGTGGTGTACCGCAAACGATCGCCCCATCCTTTTCCTCTTTACACATTTATATGGATTTTTTCCCTACTAAATCGATCTTCCTTTCTTTCTTTCAAACAGAAAAATAACCTTTATTGTCTCCGGATAAAAATCGATTCACCAAGAATCAATATTTGAAAATACATGCATCTTTGTTTTTATAGCAGCTGTTGACAGCATGTGTTTTAAGTAGAACATTAATTCTTACTAATGTTTATATTATCCAATAAACAGTTTATGACATATTGTATATTAAGGAAATAACTTTTTTGTATCTTTATTTATCAAAACTTATATATTATTACTCAACATTTAATTCTTTATTTCTTAATGTTCTAATTTTAATAATTTTGTTCTGTGAAGCCAATTTTGCAGAAGATAAATATTCGCCACTATTTTCTTTTTTAAAAAAATCCAAGAATTCTTTTTTTTTTCCCTTGTAAATTCATTTTAGTCGAAATAATTTTTTCAATATTAATGGCTTTTGCTTCGATAAAACTTGTCGTGAGAGAAAGTTTTGAAACTTATAAATAAGAAATCGCTATTATGGATTATCGAGAAAAAATTTTTTTAACTGAAACAGTTTCAATGATTTCCTATGAAATATTTCGAATCAAAATACTTTTCTGGACAATTTTTTCTAACAAAAAAAAAATGAAAGCAGATAATGGAAAAAGAGTGTTTGGAAACTTCTATAAATTTCTGCGTCACTTCAAATGTGCAGAATTTCAACATATTCAGAATCTTATATTATCATTTTCATCTACAAAGACTATATGAGAACCATCAACATTTTTTCAAAAGTCTATAAAAGTTTTTAATTTAAATAATAAAAAGCCTTTTAGTTAAATTCGACATATGATAACAAGTTTGCCTATGAAAATTTTTATAATAAAAATATTAGGTTTTATAGATTTGCTTGTTAAGCAATCAAAGCTTGTACGAACTTCCATAAATTACCAAATACGTATTAACAAATATTATATTTCGAGATCTGGAAAATCTATTGCTTATTTTAAGCTAACCACTTCTTTATCAGTTCCTTGTTGATTTTACATAAATCTTAGTTATGATTTTCCCCCCATTGTAAGAGTGAATCCTCTTGTCCATAAATATTATCAATTAATGTTTCATTTCGATGCTTCATGAAGACTATTATCGAAGAGGCCTCGTAATGCTCAGATATGACAACATCTCAAATGGTATCTTACCTCCCAAATTTCAATGCCACACTAATATTAAAACGTTTAATCTGCGACATCAGATTTCAGATGAGCTAGGCTCAGATATACGTCGGATTTCCTGTTAAATCAATCGATCTAAGATACTTCGCTTCCGAAGTTCAAACTCTTACAAAATCACCGATAACGCCTTGTTCTATATATAGATTTTAATTTAAACAATATCACTTTCAATTTATTTTGAAGATAGTCGACCAAATATATAAATTTTTCAAGGCTACAATCACATTCAAAAAGTTATTTTTATCAGAAGTATCCAGACATCATTAATTAAAAATGTGCCCCAGATTTGAATCGAATTTTATTTAAATGTTCCGAATCATCTCGATTTTTATTTATAAGTAAATAGCTTATTTGAAAGATGGATTCACATGATTTAATAATAAAAAGATTAGTTAAAAAAAATTTTGGAGAAAGTGAAGTAAAACTGAACTCTATTTACCGCCATTTTTAAATGTAGAATATGGTTCATATTAATTTAGTAGGCGAAAAGTGATTCTTAGAGAAATTCAGTAAAGAAAGTGATTCTTATTCTATAAAAAAAAATCAGAAGGACAGTTCCGAATTTTGCTTATTTCCAACGGATTGAAAAATATTGCTGCATTTGAATTAAATGTTCTAAGCTGTACTTTTTTTTGTCCCATTTTTGTAAGTAAATAGTTCAATTATAAAAAAAGATGAACTAGATTGAATTTTTTAAAAAAGTTAACTGTTGAAAAGTTCTCTTTCGCAACTTTATTACACATGGTATATGGTCGTCTTATTGTGGCCAGTGTAGATGAATCAGCCAGTAGCAAAATACGTTCTGATTGTTTCTTTATGTCTTTCTGCCTGTTCTTTTTGTTTGCTAGTTTTTTTGTTTTTTTTTTTAATCTTTAATATTTGAATTCCTCACTGTTTTGGGGACTATTTTTTATTTGTTATATAAAGTTTAATTGTTTGTTAAATGATTTTTTAAATAATATATTTGAGCCTTTGTTGAGCTTTATGATAAATAATACTAACCATCTTTTTTTTAAACTTTTTTCTAAAAAAGAATTTATTCATTTCTGTTGTGGATTAATAAGATATAATGCAATCAGGCTGCTATAGTTTTGTTGTAACTACACCTTTATTCCGTTTGTAAATCAAAATACTCTTGCAAAATATCTTCTTTTATCTACCGTTTTAACAGCTGCTAGCACGAACAGATAAATCAGTTGAACGGATCTCTTAATCTTTAATACAAACAAGGCGAGATGTTCCGAACATGTGTTTTTCTTATCAATAGTATCGACCAGGATGCGATAAATTGAATATGCATTCTTCTGGATATTTTTCTAAACTACTAGCATTATTTGTCATGAGAGGACTCAGAGATTTACATATCAGAGCACTGAATGTAAACAATGATAAAATCCTGGCAGATTAATCTTAGATTATCTGAATTTAAGATTTTTTTCCCCACGCTTAAGAATAATTGCAATCAAAGACGTTTTTCATTTATTTTCTTAAAAAATGAAAATAAACTTAATTTTCTGCTAACATTATAATTCAAAAGAGTATCAGTAATGCGTAAATTTTATTTGTATAATGAAGAATAAAGTTTTAGAAAGACATGTAAAGTAGAAAAACTACTTTTATTTAATCATATAATCACACCTCCAGTCGCCATGCTTATAATTGAAAAAAAAAGAGGTTATTTCAATTAACAGTGAAAGTACTTTAGCTTAAAAAAATGTTGATTAAAATTCATTCGGTCGTTTAGTAGATAAAAAGCATTTTAGTTTTAACAAATTAAAATAATTTTAAAACTACTGAAAAAATAATTAGTTCACAATAAGGCAAAAATATACAGGAATCCACTGCAATTGCGACTCAACAACCGATTTCTAAACTGCTTGCAGATGTCGTACACTTCCAGTTGGACAAATGTTTTAATTTACATAAAGAATTATGCTTTATATTGCTTCAGTCGATAAATATACTGCTGAAAAAATTACGAAAAATTACGAAGTTATGCAATTTCTTGATTTTTACCAATCATATTTAGAGAAATATTCTTTACATTCTGAAATTTTAAATAAAGCTCCATTTTTCTGCGAAAAAAATTGGCCTATTTAGGTAACATTAAATTTTATTTTCTTAAATCAATCAACAACCGCCTTGAATAAGCTTTGCCCGTTTATTTGCAAATTTTCTGGAGGTGGCCTTTGAAATAGTGATATTTAAAGCTTCTTAATTTAGCCAATTTTGTTTCCAAATATTTATGCGCTTCTTTTTGCTTCAATGTTTATTTATGTCAAAACCCAAAAATAACATCAAACAAACGTTTTCCGATCTTACTTTTGGAATTATAAATATTCAATTATCTTCTAAATATGTACTCGGTAGAGACAAGATTTCATTGTTTCCAAAATGAAAGGAATTCGCATAAACTCTTTTTGAAAGATACATTAGATCATTAGTACTAAAAGTGGACAAAATCATTTTTTTTTTAATTTACAAAAATTCTAGTTATTCTTGGCTATTGTTTAGCAATAATGACCAGGCAACGGGTTAATCATCAATGTCAAATTTATCATGAAATAATTTCGCGAAATACAGATCACTAAGGTAGCTTTACCAGAGCTATGTAATTTTACTTGTCAAAGATGGCTTCAGTAACGCATAACCGAAATTCAAAATAAAATATGTAATAAACGTTCTGATTAAAATCTATTTGTTAAGATTTACATGTTTTCCAATTTTTCTATCAATAATTCTTATTTCGATATCCCTTTCAGGCAAAGAGTCATGGAGTTGCAACGTACATATATGGCCCAGCCATGTCAATTCATTATTTGGCAGCACTCTTATTTTATCCGGTAGCTTGTCTGTTGGTGAGAAATTCTTTATATATCTAAAATTATTTGAACTCATTCTATTAAGCAGACCCGATTTTCGATATAAGTGTTATAAATATATTTGTTAATAAATTAATTATAAGCAGATTCGGCATTATACATATTAAATTAACATTTCTTTATAGTTGGTACAGCCTATATACTAATAAGTTTTATTCCCTCTAAGTACCAGCAAATTGGTATAAATATTGTACTTTTAGGATTTCACTTTCCTTGCCTGAGTCAATCTGTTGGGCATATAATCACCGGAAAGACAGTTTTGTTTTCTTGTTTTCCAATTCATTCAGTTTTTGATGACTACTATTAAGAATCTTATCAACTAATAAGTAAGACAAGAATAGGTAACTCCAGGGGAGGTTGAAAGCAATGAAAGTGAGATAACGTAGTTCCAATTAAAGATGATTCTACACATTTCTTGTATCTTGTGTTCATTATTAAACTGTTTGAATTTACATTTTAAAAGCATATTAATCAATTTAAATATTTTTGTGCAGTAACATTATTTTTGATATTTAATGAATTCTGCAACTGTGTTGAAATTCTGAAATATTAAATTCTTAAGCTTTTTTAACTTAATCAATTATTTATTATTCGTTTATTAAATCTATCGGGAATCTTTCAAATTTTCTATATGCATTTTTATAAATTAATAATCGTTTATTCATTCAGATGAAAAAGGAAGAATAATTCATTGAATGAGGTGCTGAATAATTAAGCAAAATATTTCAATAGCTTTCAAGCGAATGCCCAAAATATTTCTTTTAAGTTAATTATATAAACAAAAATAACTTTTTTTTCTTTCAGGTAGGTTCAGTCAACTGTAATTTAGCTATATCTTTAGGTATTTTCATTACTGGAGCTTGTAAACTTCTATTTGGGTGAGTATTTAAAGACTTATGCTAATCAATTAGATAGAATATTTTTAATGAATTTTTAAGAAGATAGTTAATTTTTTAAAATATTTTTGTATTGAACATATTTCTTTTGTTTTCAAGCTAAATAGAAATCTATATGTTATTGAAGTTAAGATTGGGAGACATATTTTCTACAAAATTTCACACTAATTTTTCTTTTGACTATTTTCTTCTAATTATGTTAATTAGAAGAAATTGCAGTTACAGGAGTTAGTAACATTACATCATTTACTAAAACAATGATAATATTCATTTAAAACAAATAAATTAATGCTTATTTATGCCAGTGAATTTCTTTTAAAAATGAAATATTACTTTTTAACTTGTCAAGTTTTATAATTAAGAAATTAATTTTATGAAACTAAGTAAGCTTTGTAAAGAAAAATCGCCTAGAGATATATTTAAAATTAACATCAGCTTAATTTAAGTATAACTCGAAGGGATTTTTAAGATAAGAATTAGACGCCAGGAAGAGATTAGATGTCAAAGATTAAACGTCAAGATGATTTTAAGATTAGATGTCAGAAATATATTTTTAATCAAATAATTAATAATATTTTTTGTAGTTTTAGAAACGTTTTTTTAACATTTTGTTGGTATAATATACCTTTATTTTTTAACATCTATTGAATTAGTTTTGCTTAATCAATAGATGTTTTGATTCACTATTAACTTAATCAATATACGTCTCATTTTGATACCGTTGGATCTATTTGGTGATGGATTCATGATTATTTATGCGATTATTATTTCGAGTGGCATGTACAAAATCATAGAAGGCGACGCCTGAGCTAGGGTTCTCTACCCAACTTACGAACACACCAGTGGGAGGAAGTTTGAAACTGTGGATTTAATGGGCATCAGGTCTATCTATATTATAAGCTCTATCTGTGATATAATTCAGTATTGCAATAAAACAATAGAATTAATTCGTCTGACGTCCTACAAATATGATAACCTTAACTATGAATCACTTCTAAGTGCACGTTGTCTTACATTCTGCTGTGGCATCACGTCCTTTTATCTTGAAAAAGCGCTTTGGATTCCAAAATTAGACCAATACGATGCATTTAATGAGTATCTCGGAGTATGAGTTGATTCAGACGGAAGATCATTTATTAGATTATTGAAACTTCACTTATTAAAAATGCATATTGCTATAATATATATTTAATAACATAAAATGATTCTTTGTTTGTGCACTTAAAAATAAAGGGGAAATATAGGAGTTATTTACTTTCAGTAAAAGAAAGGAGCTTATTGCAGTAAAGAGCTTGTTAACCACGTACTAGTTTATGGTAATTTTTTAAATCAATTGAATAAAATATAAGTATCTTCAGATTTATTTGTTTGAGATGAATAAATTCATCATAGGAAATGAATATTCACTTAACACATTCAGCATCACATTTGATGGAAATAGAAATAAACCGGAGAATCTCCCACTGACTTTTGTCTAATTTCAATGATTAAAATGATCTATTTCAGCAAAAATCTCATGAAGCTAGTATTCAAGTGATGGATTCTTAATTGTTTCCATCAGAACGCTGAATCGTCAGCCGTTATTTATTGTCACAGTAAATGTTGCTAATTAATTTTATTATTCATTAAAATGTAGATAAAATTAGGTAAACGAATTATTAGCAATTGTCTATACTTTTACATATAGTGCACTATCAAGGATTACTGAAGCTTTTCCATTTATTTTATTATCATATGGCATTCAAATCGTTGAAGGTATTGGATTTGGCATTTTATTGGCAACTACCTGTATTGTTATCTTTTCTCAAACAACAGAAAAAACCGGACGGAATAGAGTAAGTAAAGAATTTTCCATATCTTTATATGTATCTTAATAAAATATAAATAATTTTCAATCAAATTATCTGGGAAAAATAAGTAAAATTGCCTTCGTAGTTTTTCTTTGAGATTATAATTATATATATAGCTTATTATTTTGCATCAGATTGTATCCTGCCTGAATGTAATTTAAGGTCATATAAAGAACAAAAAATATCGATAGGGGATAGAGCAGTGGAAAGAAAACATGAAGGGCAATTTTGAAAAACTAATTTGTTGAGACATCACAATAATACCAGCTACTTCCCTCCAAGAATGGTATATCCTAAAGATACGGTATATCATCTTGAAGGCGTTGATACTTAAATTTTTCCCAGTCAATGACTAAACAAGATTTTTGTATATCGTTTATTTACACTCTCTTGATTAAATAATATTTTCTATGTAGTACATTTAGTTATATCAGCTAAGAAGTTATAAATACACTATCATTCTGGCTCTGAATGCCCTTCTATATTCGTGGGCCTCCGGGGGTTTCCTCTTATCCTTCACCCCGATTTTTATCTCCCCACATTTTTCCACCCCTTGTAATTCACTAAAAAGTCTTTCATTGTTGGTTGGAGCTAGTTCATTGATCTTTTATTCTCTCGATTTCGGTACTACGTAGTACGTACTACTAGTACGTCACAGCGACTCTGGTATAGCTGTT
>JAPMOR010000827.1:80361-136510 GCA_026543865.1 Argiope aurantia
TCATGCATTGTATACAAAAGAAAAATATTAAAATCTTTATCTATTTTTTTCCTTTTTTCAGAAAATAATATGTTTATTTTTTGTACTTGGAATCTCTGTTAGTCCTATCTGTGGAGAAGCTATTTATACAGTAAGTACAATCTTATTCAGATAGATAGTTATTCTACCACGAGTTCATAATAAACACTAAATTTTA
Organism: Argiope aurantia; assembly: GCA_026543865.1. Lineage (NCBI taxonomy): Eukaryota > Metazoa > Arthropoda > Arachnida > Araneae > Araneidae > Argiope > Argiope aurantia. The sequence continues at coordinate 80,558 of JAPMOR010000827.1, forward strand.
AAAACACACAGTTAAATTTCCATAATCTGACTGGTCGTTTACATTTATTAAGATCCACATTAAACCCTTCTGGCCCTGTGTTACCATTTGACTGATTAATCCGATGATACCATATAGCGTCACTGGAATAATCTACATTTAATAATCAGCTGATATTATCACTTGCACACAAATTACATTCTCCTCATTTTCTTAAATGACAGTATAATTTGGATAAATGTGAATAATGTACAAAATATAATACTATATATATATAAAAAAATCATTTAGTAAAATAATTTGATTATTTATTAATTATTAACTTAATTTCTCAATAATTTGTCCTGGAGAATATTAAGACTTAATCCAATAATTTAAATTAACTTTCTGCGCACAGTTACGGCCTATATACGCCAATGAGTATGTATTGTTGAACCCAATAAACACCGGTAAGGGTGGACAGCCCATAATTTTTCAAATCTCTAATTAGCATTACCCCTACTTGCCCCAATAGTTTCCATTGACCTTGACATTGTTAATTCGATCTAGTCGCACATGCAATTGCATGAAATGATCTATGGAGCATTCGGTACGCTGACATAACTATCATGAAGTGTTGGAAAATTATCCCTCCAGAATCATATGCTTCGGTTTTAGAAGAATTAGCTTTTTAAAGAATCATTTTTGAAGTAATGATACATAAAAATATTTTTGGTATTGAAAATGATTAAGAAAAATGATTTCAATTTCACCTCATTCATCAATGGAAAATTTTTATATCTATTGATTCTCAATTTTAATTATCTAGTAAGCTTGAAAAGTTTATTAGTTCCTATATTTTATTTCGGCTTTTTTTTAGTATCCTATTTGATGTCGTGTATTTGTTTATTTGATTTCTATTCTTGTAAGATTTATAAGTTTGAAACTTATGTAAACTCCTATATTTTCTAAGCACAATCTTTTTATTTCGAAAATTAATAAGATTCAGTACATTTGCATTTTACAATATTTTTCGGTAGGTACCTATTATAATTAAAATAATGTATGTATTTTTGCAAAGAAAAAAATCCGTTTAGATTTAAACCTTGTTTTCTAAGTTTTATGTGTTTTTCACAATTTTAAGAACAAAAAAAAGTTTTATTTTACTCATCATTTATCTATTTAATATGCAATTTTATTATGTCATAAAATACAGAATTGCGAGTAGTTACATACACGTAGAGTTGAGATGAATAGGCTGGTGCATGGAGTGCTCCAACTTGTCCCGAATGTCCCACGAAAATAACATAATAAGCACCGAGGATTAAATCAATATTTTATTTTCACTTACTGGTGTTATCAATCATCAATACATAATTTATAATACTCACTTTTCGCATGAAGGAATTATGCTCTTTCTATAGAAAAGGAGAAAATTGAAAATATCATAATTCCATTTGTAATTATCATATTCGTCACATGAAAATTATGATTGGTGAATCTTTTTATACATCCCACGTAAATAATAGTTCAGTTTTAAATTTTAAAGGGAATTTTTAAAGGAATAAATTATTGCCATGTCTGGGATTATAAAATTAGGGAATGTAATGTAGAAATGTATGACGAAAAGGAATAGCTAAAAAATGATATCATATTTAATATCGAAGCAGGAAATTTGGTATTAAGAAGCGAGAACTATGACACATAATTTCTTCACTAATCACTTTAAGATTTTTTTTATTTCTGACAACAGTGAATCATAATGTTCGTACAGTATTATCCTTCTTATATTTTCAATAAAACCGAGGAATTGACGTGTAAATCGGCAGAAAATGAAAATCATGTAATTAAGTAGTAATTAGTGTAAGTGAACTTCCACTAATTACCGCTTAAAATTAATCTAACGGAATCATCGAAAAGTGTTGTAAATAATGACAAAACATTAAAAACGGAAGCGTAAATGCTGGGTAATACTAAGTTTATTGTATATATATATATATATATATATATATATATATATATATATATTTTAATTTGAACCATACAATAATTTATCTAAAGCCGTTATATTTAGTTTTTGCTATTAAATAAAAATATTAGTACAAAAATAATTCATTAGTATGGCGTGTTTAGCTTTACTTTTAATAATTAAATAATATACAAATATTTCCGTTCAGAAATGAGAATTTTTCATAGGCGTGGTTTACTGTTTTTTGCCATGCTATGTTTTGTATCTAAAGTAGTTTGAAGCAAAAATTTCGAAGTAATATTCTTGCATTTTTTTTTTCCAGGCAATCAACTTCAGTGTCCCATTTTATGGTGTAGGCGCCTTACTATGTCTTTGTGCGTTGTTATTAGGCTTAATGCTTCCAGAACCAGGCAAGTTATTCATCTATTTTAAAAATATGAAAATAGTAGTGTATTGATAGTAATAGTCTTCATTTAAATAATTTTAATTTTACTGAAGTATTGGATGTGTTTTCCAATTATTTATATGAGGAGTAACCAAATGAAAACTAGCCAATGATTCTAATTGTTTCATTTCATATGGTAAAATGTTGAGATTTCTATGGCAGATGACTGCGTATGTCAGGAGAAATTTGATATGAAATAGTTTGTGGCGATATGCCATTAATCGAAACAGAAAGGACAAAACAAGGTACGTAACTCCAAGGATTCCTCTAAATAAGCTCAGAGCATAGTAATCCAATTTTTGTAGATAAAAAATATTAGTCAAACTAACATTTACCATCAAATGTTAATTGAAATAAGTTTTGTTGCGAAGTGTATTTATTATTGGTGCTGTGATTTTCACTCTAATGATGTGTGGCTGACCTACTCGTGGATGTCAACTGTGCTCATGTGCCCATGATTAAAATAATCACACATCGGAGAACTGCACTATGTGGCATAAGCACAGTCCCATACACATTCTTCATTGAACTTTAAATTCAACAAACATCTTTTACTGACAAAAATTGAATTCAACGCGTTAAACCTATTTAAAGGAATCTATGGGTGGACTATATATATATTTATAGCTTCTATTTCACCTATTCGTGTTTATTGGCACTTATTGTCCTTCACTGACACAACCACTCCGTGTACCAATCCATGTTTCTCATGACCTAGCAATCATCTGCCAAAGAGATTTCATAATTTTTTATGTGGAATAATACCGCTATTAACATTCATATATTTCAATGATATATTTTTCACATATTCATATACATTATTCATTAGTCTTTAAATATAGATTCTCCAAACATCTTTAGAGACAAAAATTGGACTGCTGCGTGCTAAGTTCGTTTAGAGGAACCCATAAATGGCGTAAATTGTTTTGTCTTTTCTGTTTCATCTATCGGTGCACCGCCATAAACCGTTTTGTACCAGGTTTCTCCTGATATAACATCAATCTACAAAACAGATCTTCCACATGGAATAAAGTCACTAAAAATGTTCGCGTATATTTTTTGCTAACTAACATTTATGTTTACCATAATTTAGAAGTTCTAAACAGTAGATGGAATCACTAATAATTTGTGTATCTTGTTAATTACCTGAAATTCTCTGTACTCACGAAGCTTCATTTTATTACTGGAATTAAAGATTCATTACAAGAATACTTGAAATAAAGATGAAAAGCACTTGATTTCAGACAACATTTTTGAAAACTGCCTTTTCATTAAACACATACGTCTGTTATTGCAGATCAAAGGCTTTCGATTAAAGATATTCCTTTTATATCTTGGATGAAGAAGTCAAGAATGCTTATTTATTTCCTGGTGGTATTCTCGACATTTAATTACATTGGATTTTTAACTGTTACATTAGAGCCTTATTTACGGCAGGTAAGTCACTCAAAAATTTTCCTGTAAAAATGATTTTACAAGCGTCATCTATCAAGTACAGTTTTTGTTCAAGTAATAATAGACCATGTATGTTTTTACGATATTAGGCTTTCTAATGAAAAATCGAGTTGTTTAATTTAGTGCATTTCGTATCGGTAAAAATGGATTTCCTTAACTCAAAATTGAGGGGAAAAATGTTTATCTGTTACATTATTATTTGAACTCTGTAAGCAAAAAAAAAAAAAAAAAAAAAAAATTCTTATCCAAATGTTATTTTCTTTCCAATGTAAAAGGGTAAAATTCCTCTCTACACCCCCTCCCCCCCTTTTTTTTGCTTCCTTATTATTAAGGCTTCTATTGTTTAACCCTTAGAAACCTGATTTTACAAATTAAATTTTTAAAAATATCAATGTGCTCATTGCAATAGCCGGATAAAGGGGAAAATAATTTTAAAAAATCACAATATATATTTTAATATATTCTAGCAGGAAGTATTAAAATTTATACGCACCAAATAGAAAGATTTTCTTCAAGCAAAACAAGCCCTTGCTAAAAATAATTATATTATAGTAAAAATAAAATACTCACTTACCTCAAAAGTATCTTTATTTTTCGGAAAAATGAAATGCGTCAAAGATTTATTCCATTAAACTCTTTCTAAAAAAATGTCACTAGTTCAGTACGGCTGGAAAACAAAATGTCATATTATTTGAACAATTCTGATAGATGACGTTTATTTTTTAAACTTTTGTTCAAAAGAACATTATGCAGTTTTAACATACACACAGCCAAATATTAAAAACAAACCAACTGCAAGTGTACAGTTCGATTTTAAAATCCGGTATCAAATTTCAAATTTAGGGCATTTAAAGGTTAATTTTACCATTTTGTATTCAATTTGCATCCATATGAAAAGGACAAACTCTCTAAATAAACTAATAACAAAAACATTTTTTCTCAGAAATTAAATGCCTTTTCAAATAATATAAGACAGATAAAATATATAAAGAGAGACAGATATTTGTTCCATATCATTGGTATCAAAAATATTCAAAATTGAGGTATTTCATAAACATAAAGACTCTTTGAAAATTTAAAACAAAGAAAGGTGTCAGAAAGCTGACTAATTTATTTTGTTATATTTTTAACTACTATTTTTAAATACAACTATTTTTATATTGGTCATATCCATTCTTTATTAAAATAAGTACAGAATTGTCCTTTTTTGTCCTTGGGGGAAGTATATTGTTGACTTTCAAGAAGAAAGAGTGCTGATTCTGAGAGTGAAAGAATTTATACTTTTGGGATTAATTTTATTCATGTTAATATTTTTTGCTGAATAAAAACTGTTTTATCTGCAGTGATTGTGTGATGCTAGGGTTTGGATGATGAGTCCAGAGACTTTTAAGTTCTAAACACAATTCTAACCAAAAATACAGCATGTATGTGGGCCTCACGCATGTTTGATCTAAAGCAAAGATCAAACGTCCTTTACTGATGCAGTGTGCATATCTAGTGAGTAAGGCATTGCTCAAGCATTGTTATTATCATCTAATCTTGTCTCAAAATGACGTTGATCCCAAAATAGCCCTGGTATTGTTTCATAACCAGAATAATAAAGTTAAAAATCAATACATAAGCAACTTTGAAAAATATTAATTTTTTTATAATATCTAAAAAAATACGACACAAAATCCGTATCAAAATTCATATAATACGTATATATTAAAAGGATATGGATGTATGAAAAGGTTATTTTGATTTTTAAAAACTAAGCTGTCATTTTTAGAATATTTTTTTAACTAAAATATTTTTGTATTTTGTACTTTTTTATTTTACTTACATTTTTGTAATTATTTATTTCATTTTTAATTTATAGTGGTTTTCAAAAAATAATTTTGAATGTAACTTATTAGTTTAAAAACAATTTCCATACAGCCTCAAGAGTTAAGTATTTTTCATAGATCAGATACATATTTTTTAATCATAGTTAAAATCTTAAGCATAAGTAACAACCTTTTGGGAAGAATACAATTTTATAAGCTGGTTTATTTCAGATTAGAGAAAATAAATAAATAAAAGTTAATTTTACTCTTTAGCTAAAGAACTGCAGGCTCAGGCTTAAAATTTTAACTTTACTATTTGTAAAAAAAAAATTGTTTAGAGATGAAACAAAAATGTCATTTTATATAAATCCAACAATTACTGATAGTTTTGAAATTAACTCTTTTTTGTGGTGAAAACCCTCTTTGCAAATAGTTTATCGTGGTAACGAAAAACAGTTGCCTGGAAAATTTCTTGGTCGTCTTGGTAACAACTGAAGCAGAACAAAGAATCTCTGAAATTAATTACACGCCAGATCCTATCGATTTTTTTTTCTCTCAGAAAATGCAAGAGACCCGAGTAATCGATATTCCTACTGCAAGCAAACATTTGGATAGATAACAAATGAAACAAACGTAGGTTGCACTTTTGTAGCTTTCAGCTGTTGAACGGCAGCTGATATTAGAAGGTTTCACTCCTCGAGATTCTATTGAAAAAGTTATTACATCTAAGTAATGAAATTACTGTCGTGCGTTGTTCTCCTCAGTCCTTTCCTTGAATGTAAATGCTCAAAAGGGGTCATTGTCCAAAATGCAGAAAAGAAAGAATGTTAAAAATATCAAACAATATTGATGAAAATAAGATTTAAGAATGCATGAATAAAAATTAGAATGGAATAATGCATGTTTAATTGATTGATATATGCTAGTACAGGGGAAATTGTGGAACTAACAAAAAATGCGGTTGTAATTTTTTTTTTTTTTTTTTTTTTTCTACAGGAACATTTACTTATCCTTCCGGTTAGGTAATTCCCGTTTCTTAAAATTCAAAATATTTATGCCTGGAATATCAATGCTATAATACAACTCACAATAATTTAGATATCTCATGAAGCCACTACGTTTCTTGTGTGAGTGTTAAGTACTCCGAAATTAATACAAACTCAAAATTTTCTGCTACTCAACGAACAGTTATTTTAAACAACGATATCTTTGTAGTCACAAAAAGTGGCGCAAAAGTACAAAATGAATAAACATTTCAATCAAATTACATTTTTACTAATATTACATGTTTCATATACTTTTAAAACATTGTGTTTCACTAAAATAATAATCTTGAATTTTTAAAAAAAACTGTTTTGAAGTATACATCAGCCAACATTTTTATATTCCAGATAAAGTGTAGGTATTGTCTCTAAAGAACCCTTCTCAAAACCAATCGCCACATAACGCAGGAGAGCACATTAGTCTTATTGGCGTACGGGTGCGTCGGGCTTTTGGAACGAAATGCTTTCTATTAGATGGCGTTACTATTCCATGTTTCTTTTAACAGATTGGCCCCCATACATTAATATTTCTCTCACCGAGGACAGAGTGGGATTGGGAAAGTGTCGATGAATCATTGGAATTTCCTAAATGTAAACAGAAACACGTGTTTTCTATTATATAGAGAAACATGTGCTCATTTTGAAGTAGTTCGTATAATTAATACTCTCGTTTGGTTTGGGAATTTTATTCTAGCAGTATTTTATTCCTCTCAGTACTCGGTACTGAAAGACCACTTATCTTTCCAGAGGAGGGGGGAGGGATAGGTAAATTTATGAATGATGAATCGATGGATTTTTCCGATGATAGTAACAAAACATTAATATATGATAAAATGGGTGATTTAAAACTTAGTCGATGCAGTTTGCACAAAGATAAAAGACTATGAATGCAAATTGTATGATATCGGATTCAACGCTGATCGTCGTTTTAAGATTTTTCTTACAGCTTTGAAACATTTATAATTACAATTTTCTAGTAGTATTTTAAAATGCTACACATACATATTTATTTTTTCTTGTATTTTTATAATTTCCATCAGTAATCTGGTGTCACTTTAAGTATAATATATATTATTTTGAATATTAAATAACAAGCATTTTAATTAATTTTTTAATTATCCTTGAAAATATAATATATATTGTTACATATTTAAAAATTGTAGCATTTCTCTGTAAAGGGTTCATTTTATGAATTAGTATGTACATTTTCCCGAAATATAACGAGCGTTAGGCTTAGCCGGAGAAAATGCTCCGGAGAAACTATACGGTTAATCGGCACTAGCCAGGCCTCGTCCCGAGGGAGTACTTCCGCGCGCATCCGTCGTGATGGGGGCAAGAGCTGGGATTTCTCGGCAACGAAAATAAGTGAAATTTGAATTGTAAATAAATGATTTTTTTTGAAGTAACTATTATATCTAAAAATGTTATTATAAGTAGGTAGAATGAGCCGTTTTCTCTAATAAACCTAAAAATATTCATTTTTAAAAATATTTATTAATAAATGGCAAATTGAAATTGATTTGTTATGCTAAAATTTAGAAGTTCATAACTATAAACCAGTGAACTTGGAATGAAACCACACCGAAATTCATATAGTATGTGAATACAGGTTCAATATTACAGTGATTATTTTTTTTTCATTTCAATATATTTAAAATAAACATTTTTAAAAAGCTGAATATCGTATTATTCGAAAATCTAAAAAAATGCATGACATTTTTCATGATAAATAACCTATTAAAATATACTACTGAGCAGAAATAAATAAAAGTTAACAGATGAATCATGCTTGCATATATTGTAGTAATAAGATTTCATACTAGTTTAATAAAAATAATGTTATATATGCTTATCAAAATTTGAAAAAAAAATATATTGTGAGAAAAGGGCTAAAAAGTATCTTTTTATTATAGGGACTTTTGTTAAATACATTTTTAAAAATTCATGAATTAACTTTCAGTTTTTCAAACCTATGCACATCACGCATTTCTGTAAATAGCGGAATGCCTCTTCTTTTATGAGATGAAAGCTCAAAGGTCAATTTTTTTTAAGGAACAAACTGTTCAAGTTCCTTAACTTTCATTTATCGCTCTCATTATGTTTCATCGCAGTTTTAATTGTAATAGTATTTTAAATGAAAAAGAAATGCTTTAGTACCTTAATGCCTTAGGACCTTAGTCTGTTAAGAAATTCTAGTCTCTAATTAAAAAAAAAAAAAAAACCCGCAATGTCAGTTACCTGAAATCTTCTATATTTTAGAGGTTTTTAAAGATAAGAGCAAGGTCAAGGATATCCAATCAAGGAGTGCGTCCATGTGGATTGATTTGCTGACGTCAGATGACGCTCTTCGCTTGAGGATTGAGTAAACAGGAGTCGGGTATTCGAAAATAGATGATAAATCAATTGACCATATTCAAGATTTTGAAGTAGATCGCGCGTGAAAAAATTAAACAACCTAAAAATTTACAAATTTCGTTTTCGTCTAAAAGAAAATTTCATCTTTGTGACTACACTGAGAATTTAATAACAAATCAAAAAGGATTTATAGAAGTTATTGAAAGCTTTTTTATTAAAATGTTTCGCAATTTTAAATTAGATCGAACGTGAAAGAGTTAAACAACCTTAAATTAAAAGATTTCTTATTGCTTAAGGTTGGTTAAGGTATATTTATTATTATTATTCATCTAACAAAATTTTCATCCATTTAGATATATAATAAATTGATCATGAATCAAAACGGATTTATACAATGTACAGAAATCAATTTTTATTCTAAAGTAAAATAGATTTTCTCCGTGAAAAATATATAAAAGAAATAATCTACTTAACAGGCCACCTTAAAATGTGAAATATCAATTGTATTTTTAACACATTCTTACCTTGAAATTTTCCTGTAGACACAATCCAAAAAATAAATGATATAATATAAAATAAACGAAACGATAAAATAATAAATTATTAATAAACAAAAATAGAAAAAAAAATTAAATGACATGAAAAAACATTTATAACGTAATTTGGTTTCACATTTACTATTTATCATTAAATTACATTAATCCATATTAGTCCTAATAGGACAATTATATATATACAAGAAATTATAACGGAGAATTTAAATTAGATTTATCCACATTTGTCATAACTGACAGATCATATGCTAGATATAGTAAAAATTGTAATGGAGAATTTAAATTAGATCTATCCACATTCGTCATAATAGACAGATCATCTACTATAAACAGTAAAATTGTAATGGAGAATTTAAATTAGATTTATCCACATTGGCCATAATATATAGATCATTTTCTATATATAGTAAAAATTGTAATGGAGAATTTAAATTATATTTATCCATATTGGCCATAATAAATAGATCATTTGCTATATATAGTAAAAATTGTAATGAAAAATTCTTTAAAAACTAACTTTTAAAAAATTAAATCTTTTAACTCTTTTCTTGTAAGTTAAAAAAATTCAATAATGCGACACTTGGGGACATTTTATTTAATTCTGGGAGGAAAAATCAGAAAACTCAACCGTCTCGACAAATCCGAGACGTCTGATTCCCTTAGGAGACACTACTTCATTTCATTTCGTTGACCAGATTAGGATAACCATATTCTACGTTCTTAGAAACAGCTGAGAGATTTTATATAATAATCGTACATAAAGGATTTAAATATAATCATCTCAATCTGGTAAATTTAATTCAATCCGGGACATATTCCTTATTCGGGGAAGAAAATCGATATTTGAGTCTACCTAGGCTAATCCGCAACGTTGATAAAAAAAAAAAAAGAGGTGGAGCCATCGATATAACGCCATGAGGGAGAGGGTTGTGAACGTGTATTCTCCCCTTTCACCTTTCTGTTCATCCACTACCCACCTACCTGTCAGAATCAGGAAATCTCTCCTTTATTTCTGCATCATTGTAACATTTGAGAGGAGAGTCTCGCCTCCGTTTCCGTCAATAAATTAAATTGTTTGTTATAACTTGGCAAATGGGTTTTAATTTATAATTGGCGACAATGTTGACTAACAGACATAATGTTTTATATAATTGGTCTTTTTGGTTTGTTTGTTCGCTTAAAGTCAAATGTCTTTCCAGAAAACATAAAATGTTTTAGAATTTAGCATTAGCAATTAAGAACTGCATTTAGGTTAATAAATAATATTGATAAAAATAAGTTATGGGGAAACGATGTTAATTAATTGGAAAAGAACCATTTTCTTTAAGTAAAATAACGCGAAACATTTCTAAGATCCTTCCTTGTAGGAAAAGAGGAGAAAGCGCATTAACAAAATATAGGTCACGATGTTAAAAAGAAGACTAAAATTTAATGAGCCTGTCCAATTACTGAAGTGAATAACTGAAATTATAATACATTCTTTGAAGATAAAAATAAAATATCAATTTAAAAAAAAGCTGCATCTAAATCATGCAAAACTTACTGAGATATTAACTATTTAAAATTTTGAAACTCGTTAGATTGGAGAAAATCATCAAAACTAATTTTCGGAATCCAAATAATAAAAAATTTAAATTAATCAATCATCATAGTTTCATTAAAGAACTCTGCACATATTTATGATTCAGATATATATTTTATTATTATAAATTATACTGGATATTCAATGGGTACTAACGGTTTATTAATTAAAATTTATACCTGATATAAATTTTGAATCATCTAGAAACTTGATTATTTGCGTGTGTTCTTTGTTTTGCATATTGTTTTGTGATTAAAGGACACAAAGAATAAAATCTTGAAAAAAAGGTGTGTTTTTTTCTGTCTAATCCCTTTAAAAATAATATTTTAATGATATGGAAATATTCAATATAAAAATATTTAATGAATTCATTTGTTTGCATTTTTCTTTCTATTCTTTTATTTGTTTAATCTATTATTTATCGGCTTTAACACCAAACTGAGTGAATATTACATTTGTTCATTTTATTTGTCTCCTCAATTTCTTCAGTAGTTTAATATTTAAATATAATTCGTTATTCGAATTCAATGAATTGTAAACAACAAGAATAATACAAATCTCAGTTTATGATGTTGATTTTTATTTTAAAACTTTCATTCTTTGCTTAAAAATGTAAAAACAAAAATCTATTATTTACTTCATAAAAAAATTAATTTAGAAGAGAAAATCCTCTCTCTCAGTGATTTAGGGATGACTTAATCAACTCATTTCAATAAATTTCACAAGTTAGTTTAAACTTGTTTATGTTTCGAAATAAATATCATATAATAAGACTTATTATTTTCCCTCCCAATTTTCTTTCTTATTTTCATCCCCAAAATTGTGAGGAATTTCCTATGAAATAGTTTAAACCAATATGATTTACTGAACAACTTTTACTGACAAAGATTGACTTTATTCTTCCACGAAGTTAATTAATTTCTCAGAAGGAGAAAAAAATCGAAAGTCGCCACTCTCACTTTAAGAATTCATGATATAAACTATGGATAGGAACAATTAATAGAGTCGCGAAAATATTGACACACGTCCTTTTTTTTTTCAGTTTCTTTAATATTAGTCAGCAAAAATAAATCAGAAATCTATTCTAGTTTAAAATATTTTATCAGAATTATATAATAAATAGTGAAAATTAAATTTCTTGTCGTCTCATATAAATTAGTCAGTAGTATAGGGACAATTTATTCTATTCTATCACTTTTTTATTATGGATGGCTTTAAATGGTGACAAGCGGTATTAATGTTTTATCTTCAAGGAACAACGTTAAGTCTGACTCCTGGGACACCATACCCCCTTCCCTACGCTACTGTAGTCAGTGGTTTAATTAATTTTTACGCATGTGTGTACAACATTGATTGCAAAAAAAATTGGTTGTGCATGGATTGTATCACCACTTTTTTTTTTTCCCTTAACAAAAGGTGGTTGGGGGTGGAAAAGGCTCTTGCAAACGCATTGGGGAGAAAGAAAAAATAAATAAAATATAAAAAATATTCCCAGCTCAAAACTTGAGGAATACTCCCATCTTTAAATGAGAGGGGAAGCGAGGGTAAGGGGTACCCTGGCAACAGGTCGGGGCGCTGCTTTATGACGTCAAAACTTGTTGGATTTTCTTGCTCTGTGATTGGCTTGCTGTGTCATGCGTCAGCTGTCTCCAGGCAACGCATCACCTTAAAGAAACCCAATTATTTATGACGTCAAATATGAGAGAAATGGGCTTCTGTTTGTAGGGGGCGTTGGCGTAGGGCATCCCTTTTTTTTTTTTTTCTTTTTTTTTTGTACATTCGACAGCATTTAACTGCAAAACTATTAAATTTACGTATGATTATTATTGTCACGGGAATTCACATTCTTTTCTCATAAGGTCACTGCTCTAATCTTCATCGTCATTAATGAAAGCGTTGCATAGTTAATTTCATCGCCCAAAGCAAGAGAGACAAAAAAGACCACACCAAATAGGTCAGTTCAAAACACGTTTCTGTTCTCGAAAGTATTTCGTCCATTACGATAAAGATAGTGGTATCAAAGCAGATGCCATCTTTAGTTCTCTGTTGTTTATATCTCAAATGAGCTACGCGTGTCAAAAATGCAAATATAAATATTTTTTTTATTTCTTTCATTTCTGTTAATTATAAATTCAATAAAGATTCTGTAAATTTATTAATAACTTAAAAGTTAATTTTCTTTAAAAAACATTCATCATTGAATTATTACAACGTGAAAATAATCCAGTGGTGAATTATAAAGTTAATAATAAATAAATCATAAAGTTTCAGACATGGAAAGGGAAAAAATCCAGATTTTAGTTGTTTTAATGTGGGTTTATTCAGTAACTAACTAATTTACAAAACTAAATTTATTTTGAAGTATTACATGAATTATACATTCTCTGATAATACAGTTATCTGAAAATTGCAATCGTATTGACCAATCTTCTGTATAAAAATATGCTTGTTATAAAAATGGATTTTGTTTGTTGCATTTAATAAAATGGCTGTCTGGCATAACTACTGTTTATAATAATTTCAGTCTGTTGAGATAGTAATATGATAATAATTCTTGCACAAAAAAAAAATTCATATTTTAGATTCGAGAGAAATATTTGAGAAACCTGAAACTTCTGAAACATTCAACGCAACACTTATGAAACATTCAACCTGAAGAAAAACATTCAACACAGAGGATATTGAACTACCGGCATTATGAAAGTTAGACAGCAATATCATAGATTGCAGACAAGCCGATTAAAAAGATATTATCAGTCTATTTGCCAAATAAATAAATTTGTAAATATAAATTCACTGAATAAAAAAAATATTAGAATAATATTCAAACTATATCAAGTATAAATGGTCAGCGCCCTATCCGTTTCATTACGTGCAGTCAATTATTACAGTATTTATAGAACACCGAACATCTGCTTAAATAATATTGTATATTGTCGACCAGTTATGTGTCATTATAAGTAACTAAATAAGTCACGAAAATAAATCTAAAATAAGCCATTAATATGTTAATTAAAAAAATGTAGAATTGTGGAACTAAATCCATCAATTTATTAAATATGGAGCCTCATTTGTGCACTACTTGAGGTTGTAAAATGCCCACATTTGTCACTGATACAAGGTCAAATAAGGCTTGTAAGGGCGTTTAGGCCTTACAAAAGTCTTTTTCCTCTTCCAAGTTATAATTTTTTTTTAATCAAATATCCATATAAGTAAGTTTTAACGGCTTATACAGATATAAACAGTTAAAAGACAATATTATAATAAATTGATATGACAAAACATATAATTATGATTTACCATCAAAATAGATGATTTCAGTATTTCGTGAATAAGAAATAAATTTAAATTTAAAGTTATTTTAGACAAAATGTTAAAAAATGACAAAACTTTTGGCAAGTCTGAAAACTTTGATAAAACGTTTTTCTGGTTTGTTGAATAGGAAGTCAATAAATAACTGCAATAATTTGAACTACGCTGATCTGCAAGCGAATTTATTAGCATGTTTTAAAAAATCTTATAAATCTCTAAAATTTAAAAGATACTTGATTTTTTTCATTATTTGCATGATTTTTATTATTTGTGTAGAGTATAATGTCATTATAAATCAAATGAAAGCTCATAATTAACCCTTTATTTGGCGCGATTGCTCAGAAGTAGCGTGTGTTTTTATTGGCTCTTATGGGCGATCCACAGCTATTTGCCAATTAAAGAGCTAATTTACCCAGAGTATCTCAGAAAATATAGAAGCCGCAGTGGCCTGGTGGTAACGTCTCGGCTTCAGAGCTGGAGGGTTTCAGATGCGAAATCCGATTCGGCCGAAAAACCGTCGTGTAAGCGGGTTAGGGGCAAGTTAAATCCGTCGGGACCAAACGTCTTCCCTCTGGTGGGATGCGGAAGCTTGGAGAGAGGGTGCCAGCTCGTTTATCGTCTTCGTCATCTGACCGCGGTTTAAAATTACGAGATCCTTCCCAAAATAGCTCTAGTGTTGGTTTAAAGCGGGGCGCTAATATAACTAAACTGAACTCACCCAGACGCTATAAGTCTTGCACAATTGTCTGTTTGAATATCCGGCTACGCATTGAGGCTATCCTTTGACGCAACTCATTACATTATTACTTGATCTCAACTTCATATAATGGTGTTTGAATATAGTAAATGAATTAATGAAAGATGCATGTAGTGAAAGTGTTAGTTCACCAAGATGATAGATGCATACGATCAGAGATGGTAAGCTTAGGCTTTACAATTTATCGTAGGGCTGTGATCGATGATAGTGTTTAAGTGAGGCTATCGGAAATATACGAAATATTCTGAATGAAAGAGAAAGAGTTTTTTTATGCTATAAAACAGTTAGTGACAACAATCAGCAAATGTTGCCTTCCTAGTCAGTAGCGGATTTCCAATTAAGCAGCCGACTAGGGCTTCTAGGCTGAGAGGGGGGCACAAGGAAATTGGTTTTAAAATTTTATTTTTGTAGTTGCCAATTAAATAAGTTTGTAAAAACACAAATTCTATGGATTATAAAATCTTGGAATAATATTAACACTTTACCAAATAAAATTGGTCAGGTTCCAACATGTCTCATTCTATTGATTTTGTCATTAGAATATTTATAAACATCGAACTTTTATTTCAATTATATTGTGAAGAAGTAAAGATGCTGAGCAGTCTGGAGGGATGATAGATAACTAAACATGAATTCATTATCACAAATTTAGTAAAAATATTAATTTAAAATAAATCATTAACATATTAAAATGTATTGAAATGTGAAATAAAATTGATCAATTTAATATGCAGAGCCTACGGCCATAAATACACAAACCCGTCATTGTTCCTTGTTAAATAACATTCAAAATCTTTTTTGTCATAGTAAGAAATATTTTCATTTAATAGTAGTTAATTAATGGATTTATAGTTGATATTATTGAACTTAAAGGGAGGAATATTCCGAAAACTTATATTAAATTACCATGCCTGTTAGATTTAAAATCGGCTAATTTTGACGAAGTATTATGTAACTTTTTACGCTTAGATAAAACTACGCTAGTTGTAACACTCAACTATGCCAATCCTGCTGACATATGTTTTTCTTTCCCATTCTCCTACTTGGCTACTGGCCAGGCTACCTGAATATAATTATCTCCTTCATAATAAAGAGAGGGTTCGCGTGTGTTTTGGAACTCTACTGGGGGACTATCTCCATCTGCGTATTTTTTAAAAGCAGCAAATGAACTGTATCCAAATTGCTTATTTTAATGCATCTTTGTTCTATGTTCTTCGCATAGATATGCTCTGCTATCTATATTATCTTAATTAGTCGCTGAAACATACATCTCTAGAATACTCATTCAAATCTAGACAACACAAAAAATTATTTGCTTGTTTTCTTTCGTCTAGAGCAAAAACCCAATCGAAACCTTAACTAAAATTAAAACTCGAAGTATTCCTAATGATTTAATTAAATTATTAGAGAATTTATGTGTTTATCAAATTACTATATTTGCAATAATGCATTTGCCCATAGATAATATGCCCGAATTCTATAAACTATTGCCATTTGGCTTTACTTTGGATTCAACTAATGTACTGGATATTATTAAAAGAATAGTCAGTATAGTGATCTTAATATGTTGTGTATTAAATTCTTACGAAGCGGATAATATGACCTAGTTCAAACACGATTTTTGTTGAGCAAGTCATTATTGACTCAAAACGTCGAAGAAGCGATTAATAGCTTGAAGTATACTGATAGCATTTTAGTTGTGCCAATGACAAATTTCCTACCAGAGCTACTAGGTTAAGGTAGATCCGTAATCAAGGCCGTTAAAAGGGTGTCCTTAACTTTACTAACTTATTATTAGTTATTATAAGTTATTACTTTATTAAGTGTTCATTAAATTACTGCGTTTATAATGTTTCATTTCCCCTTAGATAATACACCCAAGTTCTATAAACTATTGATATTTGGTTTTGCCTTGAATTCAAGTACTGTTATGGATATTATTAAAGGAATAATCAATATGATTATCTTAATATGTTCTGTATTAAATTCCTACGAAACGGATAATATGACCTAGTTCACACACGATTTGTGATGGGCAAGTTATTAACAACACAAAACGTAGGAAAAGCGATTAACAGCGCGAAGTATGCTGATAGCAACTGGTTGTACCACTGGCAAATTCTTTACTAGACAGCTGCCTAGAGTCACTAGGTTAAGGTAGATCCGTACGCGAGGCAATTAAAATTTTTAAATAATTTAGCTGCCAAATAAATAAATATTTAAGAAATACAACTTCTATGAATAATTAAATAATAGAATAATATTATCACTTCGTCAAATATAATTAGTCAGATTCTTGTATGCTTTATTGCGCTTACTTAGTTATTACAATACTTGCCGCCTTTGGCGACCAGCCGGTTCGCCAGTATTACCGCTCACTACAATTTTCAATTAAATATTTTAAGTAACTGGTCTCTTAATATATTCTCAAACAAAACATTTTTAATCTTCAAATTTTGATAGTCATACCAAACTTACACTGTTGCTTAGATCGTTTCGTTCAATTTACTATATATATTTTGCTAATTTGTTGTCATTTCCGGTAAAACTTCAACTTTAATTTAAAGTGGAAATGATGAAATTGCAATTAATATAAAGATATTTTTAAATAAAACCAAGTGTTTTATTTTATTTATCATGTTTATTGTTATTTATTTATTGTTATTATTACTGAATATGAGTATTGCAAACAGAATCGCTCGGTATTTAAGTCTTATGTGAACTACAAAATATTTTTCATAATTTATGTAATATCTAAAACAATAATTCAACAAAAATTTCTCAGATGCAGCATAAAATTCAGTTTTTAGCTTTTCTTTCAAAAGGATTGAAATGAAATCAATAATAATATTTTGTTCCGGCCTATAAATATATTTAAAAAATTATGAAGTCTAAATTTAATGCAGTAAGGTATCATATTCTGAGAAATATTCTGGACACACCAAATTTTAAATAAATGAATGAATGTTTCTGTTTTCCACGATCAACTAAGACTTATTTATGAAGTTTTGAATGTTAAAAATTTAGTAAAACTCAACATTTTCATAATCTTAGTCCAATTAATCTTGAGAAACCTGCACGCTGATTGGCTTATTTTCTTCGAAACGATCGATGGAAAATCTAAAATTCTTCTTTTTTTTTATTGAATAGTGATATTCAAATTTTCATAAATCTGTCAGTTTAAGTGATTGATTTAGTTGATTGGAAATTAACTCTTTTTATTTAAAATATTAGTGTTTCAAGAACATTTTGCTATTCGTAATTTCCACAGCAAAAGCTTAATGTAAAATCAAAAATTCGTTATTTATTAGAGCATTTATTAAATCAAGTTACATAAAATATAATCATTTTCCATTTAGACCATTTTAGCAGATCTGTGACTTACTAAAGGTTTACAAATCAGCTGTGTGGCCCTGATTTGAATGGATATCCTGTTCATATTAAACAAAACTTGCCTTAAAATATAACTGATTTATTGGATTAATAATATAGAGAGTGTAAAAGATCATAAAATAATTTTTCTTTAATTTATTTTTTAGAAAAAATAATATTTCATATATGTTTCCTTTCCTACAGACACGTGCCGAAAATTATATTTTTGCAGATTTTATTTCCAAAAAGATTTAATTTATTTTTAGTTGGAGCTTTAATCAATGTGATGGCAACACTTTGAAAAAAAACAATTTTTTCCCATGAATGCGAAACGTGCTTAATTTTTATTTTTATTTTTTACGAAAAAAATTGTTGAAAAATATAGCTAAAATATTTCTTTAAAAATTCATTAAAAATAGAAATTTAATTTTAAGATTAAAATATTAGTATCATTTAAAAGATAAATTTTTGATCTTTAACCTCATGTAAAAATCTTTTTTGTGCGGTAATATTTTCGGAAGTTATAGCAGAAACACGTCAAAATTGCGCTTAATTTTTAAATAAATAAAATTCTAATTAAAAATTCCAAAAAATAACCCCCAGGTGCACATTCCCGGCCTCCAAGGTATATATGTGCCAAATTTGGTAGCTGTAGGTTTAATGTTCTGGCCTGTAGAGCGCCAACATACACACACACACACACACATTGAGCTTTATTATAAGTATAGATTTATAAAATCTGAGGGTTTGCTAAAATAATAGTGAGAAGAAATGGAGATGCTATGTAATCATGAATCATAAAATATAAATAAAAACATCCAATTTCGCAAAATTACTTAGATATAATTGATCTAAAATAAATCGTTACCATGATGATGAGTTTGAGATCTGTTGAAATATGAACCTAAATTGATCATTTTATTAAAAGAAGGGCTTCATAGCTTAAATTGCTTAAGGTTGCAAAATGCCTGAATCCACCAGTGTACATACATATATACTTCCAGTTCTATTTCGATTTCCTTCAGACTTCTATGAAAACTGCCGAAGAAAAGTGTCATTAATTGCTTTTCTAATTCCTCAAAAGTATGGAGACAACCAGAAAGGGCAAAAGGGGTTTAAATGTCCCAAGAGTCAAACTTATAAAACGTTGAGAAAATATTACATTTTTATATCTTTCCTGAGCTTCTTAAGTCCGTATTAAGAGCATTTATTTCGCTTTCTGACTTCATCACAAAACGGCAAGAACGGTGACAAAACTACAGAAAAAAAAAAGGATTTATGCACTGGATGCCTCCTACATTTTGCAACTAAGTAACAAAAATGACTCATGCTATTATGATTGCTCTTACAAGACAAATTATTTGTCAAAAAAGATTATTTTAATTTTTCATCTGTTTTCTGAATTTTACGTTTACGCTGGTTGCATTTAGTTAGTAACAGTACTGGCGACATGACTTTTATATATTGGGCAGCACTTTTTTAAAAAAAGTCAGGTAAAAGCACTATTCAAATTTTCTATGTCTAACACAAAAAAGTAGTGTGACAAAAGAACATATCAAAGTAGAAACAAATCTATGTTAACGGCAATATATTAAATCTAACAACGATCTACTAAGCCGTTTTGGTCACTTTTATTTGAATCAGAACTAATATAAAATCTTACGCCAGGTTGTTAATTGTTCTTTAACTTTCTTATTCTTATAAGTTAGCCATAACTTCGTACAGTCTTATGAAATGTATATATTATTGTATCTAAGTTTTTTATCTTATGCAAACTAAGCACCTCAAATACAATGCTAAGTTTCTGTGTAAATAAATAGATAAATGATATCCTTGGAGGTACATTAATGGCTAAAGGTCTCATCACCAATCATTCACGTGCAGTCCAAGCCACGCAAATCTTTTTCTACACCAAAATCGGTCCTCAATATAAAGACATTACAGAATTCTTGTGGTGTGCAGAGGAGTGCTGGATATGTAACCCTCTTTAATTTTCTTCACATCGTGCCATTTGGAATAGACATTGCCGGCACATTGAGGAAGTGCTGGGGGAGGGTATAATAAGTGTATATATGTGGGAGGTTGCTTGCAGAATGAAAGGAGCTGTACAGTGTATCGTTTTAGTACACTCTACTTCAACGATACATTCACAGAGGAAATCGTTCAAGGGGGGAAGGGGAGGTTAAGGCAGAGTTAATGTAATCGATTGTCATGGTATGGAGTACTCGTGAATAAATGGCCTAATGGATAAACTAAAAAGTGAAATAGCGTAGAGTACCATCATGCTATTGGTGTGGGCTACAATGGTTGTGAAAAACTGGCTTTTTTGTCTACAAACATCCCGTCATACTGTCAGGCCGCATACCGTGACTGTTCGGCAGTTTCTCATTTAGAGTTATGTTAATTTTGCCTTAGAAAAATTTCTCTATTTACTTTTTATATCAGTAATATGCAAACTAAGCACATGAATTCAGATCTTTTTTTTAAATTACTGTTCTTTTTGGTACATACCTTGATAAATATTCCATTTGTTGGAGCATTTACTAAAATCATATCTTTCTTTTATGGTTTTTGTAGTTTCATTTAAGTAAATTATTCCATGGAGTCTTGTTTTCGATCCCTGCCTTTTCCTGTGGCCTTTCTGCTCCAGGCTGGACATGGGTGTCTAAAAAAGGAGTAAGTAGACGGTTTTCTATTATTCAGTATACAGGATTGAACAATAATTCGTGGAAATAATGGTTTTATAGCTCAGAAAATGACTGTAATGCCGTCTGGAATTATGTGAACATACTAAAAAAAAGTATCTGTAATGCTTATGATGCAATAACAAATAATAACTCATTCTATGATACTATTTTAATTCGTTAAATTGTTGAAGTATTACGCACTATATTGAAACAAAATCATTTATAGCAGCATAATCAGAACGTGGAATAAAAAATGAAACCGAAGTAACAACATGCTACCTTTCACCGTTTGTTGTATGCAAAACAATAGCAATTTATAATCCTTGAATAAAGGAATATCGTCAAAAGTAAAAGCATTCTCTGTGACTAAAATAAACAATAACTTTTTTCGGACATACAAACGTAAATAGGCCTGATAAAATGAAATGAACTGAACGAAAACGGAACAAACAGAAATAGACAATCTGATTAGGGCTTTTTATTCCAGCCTTCCTCTTTTTAACTTTTAAACAAAATTTTGAAAGAACAATTTCTAGCTCTTTAACAATTCATATAAATGGAAATAATTAATTCCTGAATAATTATTCAAAAAAGTGAAACACTTATGCTTTAAACTTGAAAGCAACGTATGGTGGTTGAGGTGACTTATGGCACTTTACAAGCCCGCTGACAGTTATCTGTCAGCTATTTAAGCCGAATGATCGTCTCTTGTTTTTTCAGTAGCGCCAACTAGCACCAAGAGTACAACTTAGCTACTCACACGTCACAACCCTTTTTACGGAGCGGACTTCATTCATGCATTTCATTCATTTATCCACAGATCGTAATTTAGGCCTGAATCAGAGAACGATCACCTCTGCACCAGGACCCCCCCCCCAGTGGTATTACTCTCGACATGGAGGACTTTGTGACCAGGATAGATTTATAAGTGCGCCAGACACCACACACATGGAGAGTCTTCGGCCGGCGGGGTTCAAACTCGCAACCCAAGCGATGCGAATCCAACGCCCTACCAACCAGGCTATCCGGCCTTGAAAGCAATGTATACTGCGAACAATAATGCTGAAATTTATAAATGTTATTGCATTATTGGTTTAAAACTTCTTTTTTTTTGTCAAAACCGAGTAAAACAGGATGATACTAAGGTTTCTAATACTACCTGCAGATGTCCAGTTTGTTAAGACTTGTCCAAAAAGAAAGACGTTTGATTCTAATGGGCTTAACGAACACAACGTTCGTGAACATGGTGGGTTTTCGATAGTGTTCTATAGGATTTTGAGCTCCCTCATTTCTAAGCCAAGATTCAGCTACAAGTCACTGCGTCCTATCTTTTCCAGGAATATCCAAGATTGTATCTTGTTGATGTCTCATGGATGACCTCATATGCTCATGTGATATAGAGAACACTTGAACTGTGACCTCACTTTCAAGTTTTCTATATCTACTCTCGTTCTGCTTACATTTTAATTGAGGCTCTTTTTACTTTCTTGTATACGAAATATAAATTGTAATCACCAAAAAAATTTTTTTTAATTTATCTCGACATTTTAATGCACTTCTGCGTTTTGGATCTTCTTGAGCAACATACCTGCAACAACTACACAGACTTCTATTGGCACACTTTCTGTCTGTCCTTCAAAATGTTTCAGTATTTATTCAGATTCAATTAAGGTATCGCTCTTGTCCTGCCCTCTTCGTTAGGAAGTGGGGACATTATTTTTATTTTATTTATTTATTTATTTTTCTTATACATGGTATACAATTAGAAAGAATTGTAACCGTATCAGAGTTCAACCTGAATATTTTGATGTATCTGGCTGTGAGCATAATAACTCAGAATGCAACAAGCTATTTAGTCTTAGTGTCTACTATTTAGTCAAGCTATTTAGTTTTTAGTCTTAATGTCGATTTCTGAACATGTGAACATGATAACTCATAGCTGCGACAAGCCAGATATGTGAAATCTGGTATGTGTTTTTATTATTGGAGACGTATATCTATATCAAATTTTGGACCAAATCTGGCTGAGGGTTGAATGTATTTATTCATGTGTATGTGAACATGGTAAATCAAAATCTCAAAAGGCAAATAAAATCTGTGGTCTTGCAACAAAATTGTAGATATGTATGAAATTTATGCCCATTTGGTCACAGGGAAATGGCCTGAATACTCATTTCTCTTCACTATAATACGGAACTGAACACAAAACATGCTTATTGAGAATGTGTGTGTGTGTGTGTGTATGTGAGTAAATGAGCGAGTGAAGAAATACAAAATTACGTGATACAAAATTTTTCCCCTCAGTGATTTCACAATGAGATTTTGAAAGAAATTGACATTTCTGGACTTAGGGAAGGGAAATGTAGGTGTCTTCGAAAGAATGTTGCAAACATTAAGGATTTTTATCCCTACACTTGGAGCGTTAGAACCTGCTGAAGTAAGCAGTTTTATTGAGCGCGTGTGGAATTAATTAAATAATAAAAATGTGAAATTGGATCAGGAAATACGAGAACATTTAACAATGAAGTTAATAAGTGCTAAAGTAAGAAGAAATCCGGTGTCGAAATACTCATACTGGTTTAACGCTGCTGTTCTGTTAGCATTTACACCACGAATGTAGCGTTCGGGTCAATATGACCCGATTCAGAAAACCAATCTTTCTTGCAGTCAATGACAGGTGCCATTTAAGAAAGGGTTTAAACAGTAGTAATGTACGTTTTAAAATAGATCTAATAATATAAAATAACATCTATAAAAATAAAAGAAAAATATTTGAAATTGAAACTTACCTTTATTTATAATTTAAACATTGATATCTTAGATGATATTTGTAAATGTGATTCTTACAATTGCAGCATAGCATATTAGTTTTGCTGTCCTTGCTTAATGGACAGAGCTTTCACCTTGCACGTTTAACACACAATGAAGTATTCTCAGCAGATCCTGATGATACATTTTTCCTTTTTCTCTGTATTCGTTTCATTATTTTGCTTGAGTCCTCACTTCTTGGTAGGTGTGGCCTTACATCAATGTGTGAAAAAATGAGTGATTTTCCCAGTTCTTCCAAAAATAGCCCTCGTTTAGTCAATTGTTTTCGTTTCATTCACTATGTATTGAAGTTCATACATAGTTCATAGTTCATTCAGTTCATATATTTGTTCATCGAACAAATGGATTGTACGCAGACATATCAAGCATGTTATAGAATACTATATGGACCAGCGATTTGTTTTCTTTTACAAGTGTATGAGTTTAAAAGTTGGTCGAGAGTATCCAAGCCCCTTTAGTTGAATTTTAATCTAAGATTATTAATGGATTTTGTCAGTTCTGTTCCTAACTTCTTTGTCATGATACAAAGTGCTCATAAGAATAATATTCTTGTTCTTTGTGGGGATGTAATTTACAACTGTTGTCTTCTGTAAAATAAAATAATGACGCGTGAACTTCTTTGTTTGGCATTTCTTCAGGAAGTTCTGATTTATTTTTTCTAATGGTACCAAGTATAGTAATTTTCCATTTTAGAAAAATTTGTCTTAAATTGTAAGATGTGAAAAAATTATCATATGTAATATTGTGCCCCGAATACCCATAAGTAAGATTACACACTACTCGCATTCCTTGATTTTTCTCTGACTTTGACCCTTGTTCTTTTCCAGTGTAAATTTGTGTTTTCAGTACATGTGAAGTTTTATTATCACATAAAGTGCATATTTTGATCCCATATTTAAATGTCTTACTTGGTATACACTGTTTGAAAGGGCATCTGCCAACGAAATCCTGCTAATTGATCATCTACATTAATATTTTCATTCGGATTATATAATTTTGGTAGAATTTCTATCCATTTTTTCGCAGATATTTCGCACTGCAGATAATTTATCCAAATTTCCTCTTACTTGACGAGTAGATTTATTATCAAAATGAATAACTCGCGATATGGCGCAAAATGTTTCGAGGTACATTGTTGCACAAAATATATTTCTGTGAGTTTCTTTATCCCATAAGCATTTTATTGATTTACCATATGATTTATACACACCAGCTAACAATAATAATCCAATATATGCTTGAAAAGTTTTACTTTCGATATATTTCCACTTTTTTCCATAAACATTTTCTCCTTCAGGATCAGTCGTTTTTATGATTTCGTTTTCAATTGTAGAATTAAATACTACCTCAAATGTTCTTTTTATATCTGTTATCCTTGCCGTTGCATATCTTATGACCCCTGGAGCAGTTTTTGTAATATTAGCATCTGTTGATTGAGAAGAACGTGGCAGAGAATCCAGTTTCCACTGAATCTCCCTTTATAGATTATTTTTGGAATATTGGTATCAAAATCGCTACCAGAACTTTCACTCTCCATTTCATCACGTGTATGATTTTCGTACTCGGATACTTCTTCGTTTCCAGAAGCTTCTATTAATTTAGCTATATCAGCGTGACTCAAATTTCTTTCTCTCACATTCACAGGCACAAATCTTTTTCAGTATATCAGAAAGTGAAATACAGCAGAAAAATAGACACGTTGCAATAAGAGCAAAGAGTTTGGCCCGTGCTAATCATATCAACTTTCGGACCTTGCACGCGCTCTCTTGTCATGTGACCAAGCACACGCGTCAACGAAACAGATTTAGAAAACGGATACATTACAGAAACTATAATTATTGTTTTCTTTTGAATCATCCCAAACAAAAGTGAGCACGTGGGAGTAAAAATAAATGATTTTTTTTTTTTTTTGCATTGGGTCATACTGACCCGAACGATACATTAGGTATAAATTGAAAAATATTCCTTCGCAATACAAATAAACATAAATCCCTCTAGGAGTACATATTTATATTTACCAAAGATGTCAAGAGTTTTATGAAAAGAAACCCTTTACTATATTCTTTTATGAACGTATAAATTTTATTTTAGGCCATATAGACAGAACAGCAGGGTTAATACTAATTAACAATTAATTTTAGCAACTAATATTCTACCGTCCGCCCGTTTAATCGAGATTCTTTTGCTTGGCGCTGGTTTGACTGGCTCAGAACATTTTAGTTATCATTTCATCATATAGATTTCGCGGGACACCAACTTGCTGAAGACCAATGGTATAGTGTTAAAAGCTGCTGATTTGATATTGTACTAAATGATATTGTGGTTTCTATCAAGCACTGAATATTAAATAAATTGTCTTTTTATTACGTTACTTAATGGATTTTTATTCTTAGATCAACAGCGTTCTTCTCATCTGTATCTCAGGTCTTCTGATTTTCGCCTCACTGTTACTGATAGGACCACCACCATTCATTCGACTAGATTTGTAAGTGTTAAAAAATGATATTTAACTAAGAATTATTTTTGGAGATTTTACAAATTTCATTAAATTTCGCCAATTAACAAGGTTAAATTAATTTTTAATTAATTTATTTATTTGAATTTTTTTTCTACCTTCTCACATTCTTTTCTTACATGTTGGTAAGCGATAAAAGAAAGTTTCAGACGAAAACTTGGCCGTGAGTAAAAAAAAGTTAAGTTCTCCTATAAAGGGGAAAAAATTAAATTAATAGATATATAAACCTGTCTTTATTTTTTTTTAACTTTTGAAACCTTCTTTATTTGTTTCAGAAAGTTTTTCACTTTTTTTTACAATTTCCACTTTCATGCAGTTAAAAGCAAACTAGTCCAGAAAGGAGTGATATCGTACAATGAGCATTTAATTTCCGATCAAATGAAAATTCAGCGATATTATGTAATAGTGGGTGTTTTGAGATTATATATAGTCGCACCATTATATAAAAATTAAGTATATACATGCACATAATTTTCACTGATGAGCAAGATTTTTATTTATTTATTCATTTTACTTTTTCTAACTATTGTCTATTCCACTAGAACTTAAATCAGGCATATCAGAAAAGAGAAATTAAATATTACTAATCAAATTCATAAGAGCTCAATATATTTAGAAATCTTTTTCTATCCCATGGAGGGGCAGTGATTGAAAGGTGTTTTTTTTTTATTTCCTTTTAGTAATTTTCTCTGCTTTAGTTAAAGTTTTTTTTCAAGTAAAATTATATTAAAATATCATGTAGTTTGATTGACAACTTTCTTTCTGGAATAATTTTAAGCTTCACAAAATATGTTATTGTTATGCAACGAGTTCTGAAATATGTCAAAATTATGAGTAGAAATTGAGTTAATCAAAATTATGATTGAAAAATTATGACCATTTTTTATAATAAATATCTGTAATATGTAAAAATTACAACTTAGAGTAGAAGTTGAATACCTATACTTGGTTTCATGTCAATACGGCTGCAGATTTACTATCTAGAATGAAAATGCAGATTTATTCAGCCGGAGACTCCAATGTAACACTGATAAAAGGGTGCGCGTTGTACGAATGCACATTATTGATCATCAAAACTGGAAATTTGTCTGCAGAGAAGTCTGTCGTAAATAATATACAGGTTTGAGAGTTCTCCTAAAACACATATTCATTCAAAGCACCACTTTTTAACCGTTTTATATGGGATTCTACTTTATATGCATTATTCTTCAAGAGTTTCAATTTTGTTTCACAATACACATTATCACTGTATTTTTTTAAAAAATTGTCATAAGCTTTTAAAGACACATTTAATAAAGACAAAATATTTTAGCCAATTTACAGGTTCAGAGGAAATTTTTTCCGTTTTCATATAATCGATTTAATTTTAAAAATACCTATACTACTGAAATTCTAGTGTGTGACAAAAACAATTGTTTTTATGTAATTATGCACAAAAATATTTCTTTCATTTTTTTTTTTCATTCACAAACTAAAATTTTAGTTTTCCTGCTTTACAGATTTTAGGATAAAAAAATAATAAACAACCTAGAAGTGAATATTTTTTTTCTGCTGCATGATACTTTTGATACAATTGTCTATGAATTTAAATAAGTTCTGATTATTAAATTTCAACTCTAATTTTTTTTTAATTCAGACCATGAATACCTTTGAAAATATTTTGCAAACTGTGCAGTTTGGATTCATTCGTTTATACAGGCGTTCAAAAATAAATAAATAGACTTTATTTTTAATCGACAAGGCATGCGTGTATAGAGGTGGGCTCTCTTCTGATAAACATAAATAATTTCTTGATTTAGAAGTGATATAAAACAAATTATATGTATAAGAAATATATTAACACAAACTTACCAAAGCAGCATAATTTTTTTATATCTTAAAAAACATTTTTTATACTCTACATAATCCCCACCCCCTTTGTTTATAACGTGAAAGAAAAAAAAAAGTTCAGCGACCTTAAATGACCCAGTTATGGTCACATGATTTTCAAACTCGGTAAGTGTAAAAAGCTGAAGTGTGTGTTTTGTTATCACAAAATCGCCTGTTGTTTTGGTTGGATATTAAAAGCGACAGAAAGTAAATTAAGATCTCAAAGGGCAATTCGCTTTTCTCTCATTTATAAAAAATAAAGCACAGTTCCAACAAAAGATATCATGGGAAAATGTCATTTAGCAATGTTACTGTGAATGAAAAATTTTAATTCTGAAAAAAAATTTATCGTATTAAAATAATATTTTTATTGATGTACATATGCTAGATGTTTTAAATTACTTCTAAACTGCAAATCACGATAATACTTTTTACTCCAATAACTTCAAGTAATACCGGTTCCGTTTCTTATAATCGAAAATATTTTAAGAAACTCAAATACATTTAAATACATATTTATGTAAATTTTTAAATTATAATTTGATGCTTATTCTACGTTTATATTATATTGTATAAAATTTAGATTTGATTTACATGACAGAAATTATTTGTCAAGAAAAAGCAATTTTTCTTTCCCTGATTTCATTATTTTCAAAATTTTCTTTTCATATTCTAGTATTGTAACGATATTGACACTTTCTTGTTCTTTTGAATCTTCACTTATTTCAAATTAATCATTCAAATGTTTATCGTAAATAAAGTTGATATTTTTTAATGATAATTAAATTTATAATGTTGATTAATCGGTCATTAAATGTGTGAAATATTCCGGAAAAATGGAGTGTAATAGATTATATACGGATTCGAAAATAAAAATAACCTAATAATACTAATGAGTTTAAAATAGAAGAATGGCGGCATTCTTCTATAATTTGATTCATCCATATAGAATTAAATTTTGATATTTTTGCAAATATTCAAGTATTTTTAATATTTAATATCCAATACAATATGGATTGTATAATATGAATATGTGAATATCTTTAAAATTTGGATCTTATACGAGTGAATAGTCCATATTTTATATCAACTTGTTACCGGCTTTTATTTTCAAAGCTATCGATCATAGACATACATTTCCAATTACAAAAATTTTTCAAATGAAATATGCATTCAAGTTACGGTATATTCAAAAAAAGAATCAATTTTATAAAAATTGAGAAATTTAATTTTAATGCTCCCCCATTCTCTAGAGTTATACGTAGTAAAAGTTTACACACATTTTAACGATTATAACACAAAACGTTTGACTTTAGTAGAACAAAAATTAAAAGATATTTCTTCTCAAAATTTGAACTGACCCAGTTTATGTGTAGATATGAACTTGTTTCTGTAGCAGTATTCTAATTTTGTATAATCTCGATTTACTTGCCCTTTATAGCCCCGCTGATCGTTTGTATTCCGCTACCATTTATCTGGTTCTTCCAGAGCATTTTTGGATTTTAAGTGTTTCAGTTCTACTTAATTTGACATATTCTATCTGCGTAATTCGATCTAACATCGAAATTCTCATGAATTCTTATCTTTAATTTTAAAATGAAATATCTGTCAATTATTTTCCTACAAAAGTTTTTATGTTATATTTGTTAGGGTATGTGTGAATTTTTACTAAACATGATTATAGGGAACGAGTAGCCGTATAAAAAGTTAAATTTCATCATTTTTATAAAATTGATTTTTTTTTTCAAAAATATTATAACGTAAATATATACTTTTTTTGAAAGATTTTTGTGATTGGATGGATGCGCGTGTTTACGACCAACGGTTGGTAAAATAAAGAATGAGTTAAGACAACACATTGCACCTTTTATATTTAAGTACAATTAAACTGTAAAAAGTTTTTTCCTTATATTACAGTATTATTTAATCTGACTTTAGTTGCATAATAATAATTTTAGAATAATACTAAAGCAAATTCTTCTCTTTCTTAACCATGCCCTAGGTTATATATTCAATAATATAATTTCCTTGGCTCGTTTTCAGATGTTAAATCAGTGCTTTAAGGTATATTTGCAGCTATTAGCCGCTTATTCAAATATCATATTAATGAATCGTAATAGCATGTAACCGAAGTAACTGCCGATTCATTCATCTATGTGACTAATCAGCAACTTCTTTTGTATTAAAACTCCTTTTACTAATAAAATTCAAAGACTTTAGCAATTGAAATTATCTTTTATATTCTTTAATGCAAATAGATTCTCAATCAGCAAATTTTTATCATTTGACCTTGAAATCATTAAAACATGAGATGAAAAAACATAAGCGAATGTCTGGATTTTTTTATGTTCTCATTTTATGAAGTTACACAAAAAATTGCATTCTACACTTATCTAATACTTTACTTTTTCGTTATAAAATATATAAGATTCACTTTATTACAATAGTAATTACAATATAACTTGAAGTTGGAAACAATTTGCAATATCTTCATTGGCTTTCAATTAAAACCCTCTCATTATTTAATATCAAAATATTACATAACTTAATTGAAAGAATTCTACTAAGAGCTTTTAGTTGTCTTTGTATGGAATATTTATAAATTTTTGGTTATGCTATAAAATGATTCCAAAGAGAATACCTTAGACACTACTTTAAAATAACCCACGCTTACATTTGAAATAAGCTTATGTTTTGAGGTTATGATTTAGCAAATATTTTATTTTCACTACCATTATTCCAAAGGCCGTTTCTTTATTAGATTAACCATTATCTAGGCTGTTAGGTATTTTCCAAAGTGTATGGGTGCTAGCACTACTAAAAGCATAGAGGAAGGGGAAAAGATAATGGCGTAATTTATAGATCTCATAAAACCGACTGCACTTCCCAGAATTAGAAGAGAAGTTTCACTTTCATTTTAGACTTGCTATCCCTCTACCATGCATACGAGATACAGCCTTTTCATACCAAATACTCTAGAAGGCTTGTTTGAAATGTCAGATGGTATTTCATGGCTTTCAATCAGTAAATGTACCACTCCATCAAATATTATTCTTTTAATGAATCAAGATAGGAAGAAGATTATTAATGGCAGCCATATATAAAAAGCAATAAACATTTTTTTTTTTTGTCAGCAATTTTGGAAATACTCTAAATAATTGCTGTTTAAATGAAAGGTGTCGTATGAATTCGCTATAAAAGAAAAAAGTCTTTTAAAGAAATAGAAAAGGTAACTTTTTTGAAAATGAGTTGAATGGATGCATGTAAATTATCACAAATACTCAGGAAAAATATCTATCGTTATAGTCATCGCTTGAAAATTGACACGGGTGTGCATATATTTAAATAATTTTTCTTAAATAATGTAATGAATTAATTTGAACTTTACTGCCTCAACTTGAACGTGCTTTTTTACACCAGACAAACAAATATTACTTTACAATTAATTTAAAATACTTAACTTTGTATTGAAATATTAAGCTTCAAATGATTAATTTTAAAATGAAACTGTCCTGTTGAAGAGCTACCAAAAATTAAGGTGTCACTAATACAACAGTCAATCATTTTGATTTCGCAACTTGGAAATGAATTTTTTTTCGGGTTAATATTTTTAAAAAGCAATTTATTTTTTCTTAAAACAAAAAATTTCCTCTTAAAAAATTGAGTGGATCTTTTGAAGATGAACACACTCAAAACAACGTTATTTCGGCGTAGCGTCCAAAATATTCATACGAGTCCATCAAAACAACACGGAAATTTAAAAATTGTTTCCCGCTTTTACGGTCCAGGTATCGTGTAGGGAGGATCGTTGATGGATGATGTGTTGTGGCTCAACACGCTATATCGAAATAAATTGTCACGCAAGGAACCACTTGCAATCTTCTATTCTGCTTGGCAGCTAAACTGATAGCACTGGTCCTATAAAGTATGGTTTCATTTTTGGAGGTTTTTATGTGTTTCTGAACAAGGAACTAAACAGAGCAAATAATTCATTTGGCTATCTATTCAGCTTACACAGTAGAAAAAGTACGAAATCATCAATTATCATTTATAATGAAAACGTTTATTTTCATAGAATTTTTGGAAGTTTTGATGCGAGAATATGCATTGACTACATTGTTCTGTTTAAAGCACTTTGCCTAATTCAATGTAAAAAACACTGGATAATTATTTTTTATCCAATATAAAATCATGGATGGACGCTAACTCAGAGTATGAGCAGAATAATTCAAGAGCATTAAATATGCAATTTTAATAGGAGCGCACGTCTCAAAACAATAAATTGTTCGACATAATATCATGTGAAATCCACAAAACAAAAAGGATTTGATTGAGTGTTTATGAAGAACTAAACAATGACTTTCAGAAGCAGTTTGTTAGAAACATCATAGTAAAAAGCGTTATAAGTGTTTAAAAAGTTTATTTAAAAATTGTCAATAAACTCCTATTTTGATTAGAAATGCGTTAAAAATGCTGATTCGCTCTCTTTAGCATTTAAATGTAACAGAAAAATTTAGCATTTCTAATGGAAAATCGAATGCCTTTTCTCAAGTTCTCCTAACGGATGTGTAAACAGTAAGCATACAGAATGTTTTTTGTTAACATTATTTATCTAAAGAACCTCATAAAAACTATTTTGAAACTTAACATCAAAAGAATTGCCCAGATTAATAGAATAATGATTTAGTTTTATGATCCTTAAAAAAAAAAAAAAAAGAACATCGCCATCCGCAATATTCATCGCTAGACATTTTGCAAAATAAAAATTGGGATCCAAGTTAAAGAGTTTCAACGGTGTTGCATGGTAATTTATTACAGTCCATTTTTTAACGAACTTGAACTGTGTCACATGGTAATTTATTACAGTCCATTTTTTAACGAACTTGAACTGTGTCACATGGTAATTTATTACAGTCCATTTTTCAACGAACTTGAACTGTGTCACATGGTAATTTATAACAGTCCATTTTCTATATTCTAATCGCCGCTTCCTTTGTTGAGCTCAGTCTTAAGAACTCTCTCAACATCATGTGGGGCATTTTGAAACAAGTCAGTATGCTTAGTCATTCCATCCCTCCACAACGTGGGAGATAATGTCCCTATGGGGAAGACAGTTTCATGCTGACAAAAGTCAGGAAGTGGGAAACGAAAAGGGGGAGGGGAGGAAAGAGACGCGAGATGAATAATGTATGTTCGTTTGTGTAAATTCCACTTTGATTATTTGAAAGTGGCTGAAAAGGACTTCAACGAGAGAACATCTAGAATCATTTCACTCACTTAAATAGTTTCGTTTGATTCGAACACGCTATGAAGAACTTCACATACTTATTAAACGGAATTGAATTTCAGTAACCAATATTTGATATTCTGTGCAACAAGATTCTGAATTTAAAACAAAATCTGATTTAATTACATATTTATTATTTTCCATTTATTTATTTTTTTCTTTCCCATGCAAGCAAAAACACTGTAAGATAATGAATCTGTTACAAATTTTGGAACCAATTTAGAGCATTTAATCTCGCAATAACATTGATAAAATGCGATTAAATACATCAAATGTTCTTTACATTTATAAACGGGTAAAAATGAAAATAAATTCACAGAACTGAATGTGTCATGAAATCAAAAGTAAAAAAGAAATGCAGTTAAAACTCTTTAATTATTTTTTTAAATAATCCATCTCGGTTTTATTTACCTAGAAACGAACGAAAGGCAAAATAATTACATGAATTTCTAAGAATGATTCAATTCTGTAAATTATTTCAAAGAAACAAAGTGCACTGATGCAAATATTGCAAACAAATGTAATAATTTGTTGTTATTTTCGTAATTCTATAAGATAAGCGTATTATTTTATTGCATAAACTATGTTTTCAAATTTCAGCAATTACTAACTTCAAAAATTTCTGGTAAAATTAATTTAAATCCAGGCATCTTTGACTTCAAAGATTTCGAAGAAATTGTTCACTTGTTTAAGATGTTGAACACAATTGCAGATAACCATTATTTCAACGCATGACGAACCAAGTACGTTTGAATGAAAACGACATTATAAATGAGATAGCAATCAAATGATCCCCAATGTCATTATATTAATCTATTTTATACTCAATAAATTATAGTTTCAAGCAAAATCTAACATAGCCTACGAATCCGTCTATCACTTTCAATCTGGATGCACGGTTGAATTCAGCACACAGTACATGCACAGTTATCAGAATCGATCTAGATAATTGGATAACTGTCGAAAAAAAAATATCTTAAGAGAGAAAAAAATTTTTTTTTTCCTTACAACATTTCAATTTAATGACAACAAAAATAATGTTGTTTACATTACATGTACTTATATAATGTATTGAAATATCGCTACTTGAACATATTAATCAAAGTCAGCTATTTTTAGTTGTTTTGTAGATTTTGTTTGCGGATTCCTGTCCTCCCCCAGACAAAACATTTCGGGTAAAAACTTGAATTCTTCTATATTTATATTTGTATTATTAATTTCCCTGTAACTGGGGAAGGTGAGTTAATTCACCATCTTCTTATTTCTTGAGTCATTTAACTCATTTAGAGGATCAAAATACTGAAAATAGTTTCTTTCTTATTATTTCCCTTTTTTACATTTTTTTTTTTTTTTTGCTAATTTTTAAGCAATCAATTTAAGTAAAAGTCTCCCACACATTAAAAAAAAGAAGAAAAAATGAACATATAAACTTTTTATTTATGTTCTCGAAATTAATTTTTTGACATCATTATCATTTAAATATATGAAAAAGAAACATATCTTACTTCCTATTCTTTCAATGTAATTCGTATAAGTTAATGATTACAAATTTTCTTTCTCCTTTGAAATTTAAATTATAATTTGAAAAAAAAAAAAAACGAAACAGTTGTATTTGGAAATGTGACTATAAAACTTAGATGTATTGATTATGACGCTAGTGAAAAAATAAATTATAATTCAGCAAACAAGCCGATTGGCTTTTAGGAATCAATTTAAGGGGAATAAGTGAATTAAAATGAAATTTTGCCACCATTCTCTTATGGGTACTCATTGGAACTGTTGTTTATTAAATAATATCTTGGTCATAGTTCTTTTAGACAACACATTTATCACATAAACATATAAAGAGAGCAAAGACAAATAACATGAAGATCACATCATATTTTAAGTATTATACATAGTTACATTTTCGTGGGCGCGTGGAAGAAATGCTAATTGGGAAAATGTGGAAAATAGTAGTTTCTAGTGGTGTAATTTTAATAGGTAATTCACTAATTACCTGTAATTTTACTAAACAGAGGAGTGCATGTTTCTCAGAAAAATTATATTTGCATCAGAATTTTTGTCACTTAATATTATCTAAATATCAAATCTTAAATTTATCACATTAAGCATTTTATACAACAAGTAATAATATCAATGCATGCAAAACTCTGTGAAATGGGAATAACATTAAACATTATACGTAAATTATAACTATGTTTGGTGTCTCATTAGACTGAATGGTTTCATTCCTCAAAAAGAATGAACGTTGAACCTGTACGAAGTTACAAAGGTAATAGAAAAAAGTACTGCAAATGGAAATATTAAAAAAAAAAAAATGCTACATGTACATTGTGCAGCAATTTAAAATAACTAATTATTTGAGTAAAGAATGGTCATTTAAGGATATCATTGCTGTTTAATTCAGCAGCAAATTTGAACTTTGAAACCAAATTAACCCCTTAACTGTTTTATTTTCTTTACTATCTAATAAGATGACACCTTCTATTTCGGGAATATTTTTTTTTATTTTGATTCAAATGGAAATCTATTGAATACTTGACTTATCTATGTATTCGAAGTAATTTTAATATTGAATTATAAT
Organism: Argiope aurantia; assembly: GCA_026543865.1. Lineage (NCBI taxonomy): Eukaryota > Metazoa > Arthropoda > Arachnida > Araneae > Araneidae > Argiope > Argiope aurantia. The sequence goes on from JAPMOR010000827.1 coordinate 116,942, forward strand.
CGTTATGAATGGTTTATTTTTTGCTTATAACTATAAAAATTCGATAAATCGATGTACGTATGGCACTCGGACAAAATAGTTAAGCGGTTAATATTAATCTGTTTAGAAATATATAATAAAATTAATATTTATTTTTATCGTCTTTTTTTATAGAATAATATCTTCACCTTTAAAGATGGTAGGGAAATGAGTTGAAAAATTTTCTTATTTAAGCTTTGAGAACTGAAAATAAATGATTAGACACAGAAAAATTGTTACCAACATTGTAAATAACCTGTAGAACTAATATTACTTCTTAAACAGTAATTTTCTACAGTAAATGATTAATAGTATTTTTATCATCGTTTTTCAGAACTCTTGCTAATGTATCGTCAGCTCTTTTGCTATGTGGATTCGGCACTGGAGGAAAGCTAGCCTGCGTTGTTTATACGGCTCATAGAGATCTCGGGTAAGTAATTTTGTGAATTGAATTTCTTAAAATTTCGTTTTTCTTAATAATATATTAAGGTAGTTTTATAATCAAACTCAATATGAAAACACACTTTAGTTTTATATGATATTGATTGATTCGAAGAAAAATGTTACCCTAGATTAAAATATTATGAGACATCAAATTATAATAAGAAAAGAAAACGAAGTTATTTATTCAAAGTGCAATCTTTAAGACTATTGGGCCGTTTCTGTTAAGCTAAAAATAATAAAGCAATCATTTACTGAAAAACAATGAAGAAAAATGTTGTTCGACAATGAATGATTTTAGATTAACTTCTTTAATATTTCTTCACGCTTCAGCAACTTTGTATTAAAGATAAAACAATTTTATTTGAAGTCTTTCTGTATATGCATCCAGAATTTTATATAGAACTTTACAATTTCCCTTCACCAAAAAGAAAATGATTTCAAATAATTTATATATATGTATGCATTCATATATTTTAAAATTATTATAACACAAATATTAAGTCAATTAAAAGGTATATAATGGGACATGATTGAAGGAAGTACAAAACTCTGCCACTGTTAGAAGCTCGCGATATATTTGCCATCAAAAACAAACCAAGAGGTATAATGAAAAATTCTACATTCCATAAAATTTTATGATATATTTTATAGTGTGAGAATAAGCTTCGTTGTATTGAAAATTATTATTAAATGCACTAACTATTTTTATATATGCATATATTAATGCAGAAGTAATCAAAATGTGACGTAGAATCTTCAAAAAGGTTCCTTTGAGACTTGGATTCTTATTGATTTCTTTATCTAGTATATATTTTACATTTATGAGCTCACTGGAAATCGAATTCTTTGTGATTTCTTTTTTTAAAAATTATGCTTAATTCAGCGTAAAATTTAGTTGTAGAATATTGCCGCTAGGAATAAAATCGCTTCCGCCACAGGGGTTCCTTTCTATTTTCTGCAGAAGGCGTAGAAAGGAACCCCTGTGGTGGAAAGTATTCATTGTACACCTGGCCATCTGCAGAGCTATTCATCTGCTTGTTCAACCTAGTACTTTACCCTTTCGCAAAATCTCGCTTACCAACAGGTTTTTGTTACAATTCAATCGCCTTCTATCTCTTACAATAGCTTTTCAGAATCTGCTTGGAGATAAAGGAGAAAGTTCTAACCGCTTCTCACTAGAAAAAATCAATACTCTATTTCCAGCTGGAAGAGAGAGCTCTCATGACAAATTAAAAAGGTTCTCTCTTCCGTAAAGGAAATGGGAGAGAAGAAATGGATCCCGAAAACAGTTCTTCGCCTGAAATAATGATCTAGATCATCATAATAGAAACACGAAGGAGATGACATTAAACACGCATAGGTTTTAAAAGGTTCGGCAAGATATATCTGGGAACTAACTGTATTGTACATTTTTTTTTTCTGCACAGAGATGGTAGTTTCTTATATTATAAGTCCATTTCCCAAATGGATTTTTTTTTCTCGCATAAATTTCGCCAATATTTGCTTTTATTCCACTCTTCACTATTATTATTATTATTATTAGTAGTAGTAGTAGTATTAGTAGTAAAAATACAGATAGATAAGATAAAAATTGTAATTTACACTTTGAAAAAATACAGGGTGTTTCAGCGAACCGTTTCAGAACTTCTAAGAGGGGTAGGGTACATCCTGACGAACCAAAATCATATACCCATGGCCAGTCAGAAATGCTTTCCTGACGCAGTAGATGGCGTTGTACGAAAAGTCCGAGCTTTCGTGCAGGGAATCTTCATTTCGCACAAAAACGCCAAGTTAGTAGGATGGATGATTACACGATCGCAGAGTTAGCCGATATGCATTTGGCGTACGGGGCTGCAAATTGTAGTGGGCCAGCCGCACAGCGTTTGTACGCGGAACGATATCCGACGAGGCGTATTCCCAGTCATAATTTCTTTGCAAGACTGCACCAGAGGTTAGTTGAGACAGGTTCATTAGAAAGAGCTCACAGGGACAGGGTAAGAACAACACGGACTGCAGACGCCCAACAGAATGTGCTGCAGCATGTACAGGGGAATCCAGGAACGAGTACACGAAGTGTAGCAAACGCAGTCGGGGTTTCCCATTGCAGCGTCTCGAGGATTCTCCGAGCACAAGACATGCATCCTTTTCACGTGTAGCGCGTCCAGTCACAGAAACCGAAGGATTATGTACCTCGTATTGCTTTCGCACAGTGGTACCTGGGAAAATGTGCTACAAATCCCCTTTTTCGTGCTGAAGTGTTGTTTACCGATGAGGCATCCTTCACAAGGGAAGGAATTTTCAACACGCATAACGACCATGTCTGGGCGGACGAGAAACCGCATGCAATACGACGACGTGCAGCACAGAATCGATTTTCAGTCAATGTATGGGCCGGTATTGTGGGAGATCACCTCATCGGACCTTACCTGTTACCGGGTCGTCTAACCGGACCTACGTACTTGCTCTTTGTGCAGCAAGTATTGCCACAACTTTTGAGAGATGAACAAATTTCTACATCGACGCAACAGACAATGTGGTTCCAACACGATGGAGCCCCTGCCCATTATAGCGGAGATGTTCGTAACTACCTGGATGTCACATTTGGTCAACGGTGGAGCGGACGTGGGAGTCCCGTGCGTTGGCCTGCTCGGTCACCCGACTTATTATGTCTTGATTTTTATTTCTGGGGTCATATGAAATCGCTAGTTTATGACACCCCGGTTGACACTGCTGAGAAGCTCGTTGCAAGAATCACAGTAGCTGCCGGAGAGATTCGAGATCTGCCTGGAGTATTCCAGAATGTTCTAATGTCCATGCGTCGGAGATGTGAGGCGTGCATTGTAGCCCGTGGAAGAAACTTCGAACACTTACTTTAATCCATGTACCTTTTGCTTCTTTTCATGTATTACTAAAACGATTTCTCATTTACGGTCTCTTTTTTTTATGGTGCTTCTGTGTAGAACACCGCTTCAGGAAAGCATTTCCGACCCCACATTGCTCTATGATTTCGAGTTGTCAGGATGTACCCTACCCCTCTTAGAAGTTCAGAAACGGTTCACTGAAACACCCTGTATATCGAGTATTCATATTAAACGATTTTTTCCCCATTTATCATTAATTAGCGTTCAGTTTTATGTGTTTATACTTTCCAATATGAAAGTGTACTTGGGGAAGAGGGGTGGTAGATGCTCACGAATAGATTTTTCAACCAAATGGAGCAATGAAACTTTTATTAATTGTAATTGGGTAGAGAATAGAAAGAATTTAAAATGCTCTGATATTCTTCAAAATAGAATTTGTTAATATTAACGATAATTATAAGTTGATACTACTTGCTGTGATGCTGTATCATTAATCTCAATTAAATAGCCATGAAAGTAATCCTAATGTACTTAAAATATGTGAAATATATACTTTCTCATAAATGCTTTATGCAAATAAATGTCCTCCTTGGAACACAAAGAGTAAATAAGAATTAAATGTTAATATTTCAGTTGTAAATCAGATACTACTATTTCATTTCATTCATTTTATTTCTACATCTTTCAGATGTAATACATATACTGTATCTTTCAGATGTAAAAAATTTAATGAAAGCCGAATTAATTCGGTGCATCTTCTGAATAACATTACTGTTCTGATAGTTCTACTTTTTTAATACTTTTGGGGGGGGGGCTTTGAAATCCCCCTCTAGCTTCCTGGCTACATTTCTTATGCTTTTTATTTATTCTAAATTCTAGCAAAACTATAACGTTACTTTGGTGTATATCATATGCCTTTAAAAATATAGAAATTTGCACATAAAAAGCACATGATATACTTTTTATAAGTAGTGTTTCAAATCGCTTCAAAATAGAATATCTATCTAACAAATTATGAGCAATTTATAATTCTTACTCAGAGAAAAAAAAAATGTCGAGCCAGTTTCCGATTCTACATCCATACAGCAATTTAGAACACGTTTTCATTCATCACGGCACCTACTCTCTGATGCATGAGTTTGGTGTGTTTGAATGAACAAACGTGAAGGTCACTTTGTCATTGACCCATGAGCAAAACTGAAGCATTGATAGTATTCTAATTTTATTAGGAAGTATTTACAAGTAATGCATTACACCGTTACTTTATTGAGCAAACAGCTGTTGTCACAGATTTGAAAGTACTAGCCGTTTCAGAAAGCAAACATGTAAGGTAAACTAATATTTTTAATAAATCACACGTTCACGCTCTGTTTAAGTTGATGCGGTCAGTAAAGTAAACAAAACCGGATTTTTTTTTTTAAACATTAGACAGCTGTTTTCACCTACATTACGATTGCATCTCGGTATTATCATTTTTAATCAATTTCTCGGTATTGAAGTTTGCTTTCATTTAAATACATTTAACAGTTAAATGCATTTTCTGATCCTTTATTAATAAGGTGCTGAGATTGTTTGAAAAAAAAAACGCGTTTCTCAGGTATTAGGTCAGGTAAGGCTGATAATTTTAAATTAATTAGCGAGCTGAGTTATTAACAATTTAAAACAAATTTTATTAGTACATCAGGGCATCCAAATTTCATTTTTACAAAATTAAAAAAAACAAAAGTATTTCTGACTGTGAGAGAAAAAAAGGCATTAATTTATTTAAATTCTATATTCTGTATTTTACCCTCTATTATTGTTGTAGTCCAATAATTTTTATTTAGCAATTATAAAACAGGAGAAAAGTAAATCTAAATATGAAACGTTCATAGATGACAAAAGTGATTAAAGTGCAAAATTGAATTCACCTCTGAAATTATTAAATCTGTATATTTAATTTAGAGCAAATGAGATAAAATTAAAGCAAGTAAAATAAACAAATTTAAATTAAAATGAAATTTTAATGCATTTATCGCTGGCTATTTAGTATGTATTTGGCCATCTTCAATAGTTTTTTAGTGTCTGTATACTAAATAATTACCAATCTCCATCGAATAAATTTGAATTTAAATATAAGGAGATACCTACGTTGCAAATTTTGAGTATAAAGAATTTGAATTATATCTTAAATTTCTCTACCCTTTCCAGTTTTTCAAAGAAAATTATTTATAATTTCAATTTCTTTTTCTTTTTTATTTCTTTTTTTACAAGGTAGTAATGATACGATGCCGAATTTTAATTCAGACGCAATTTTCTACGATAGAAATTTCGGGCTTAAAAATTAAAAGGGGAAGCTACAAACAAAACACCACCGGCTAGCAACAGAGATGGAAATCGGAAGACTGGAACACGTGGATCTAAAAGCACGTTTGACTCTATTTATAAAGATGAAAATAAAACACGTTGCCGATAAAATAAATCCTATATATCTGAAACCACTACTCAGACTTCTTTTGGCACACTTTCTTCTTGTCCTTCAAAACGTTTCAAAAGCTCCCCAGATTCAATTGAGGTTATTGCTCTTGTCCTTCCCTCTGCGGCAGAAAGGGAATTTATTATTTTTATTTTTTTGTTAAGAAGTGTGCAGGTACAGGTAATATTCAACCACAATATTTTGACGAATTTCCTCGTGTTAGACCGCCTTGAGTCCAACAACACCTATTTTCGGAATTATGATTGTTTGTCTGTTGGTGAAAATGATGCCTCAAATCATTTTTGTCAAGATAAAGGAAATTCGGTGCCTGTTCTTTACGCCTAAATTGAAGATTTCTGTCAAAATTTGAAGGAAACAGAAGTCAATTTATCTATCTGTCCTAGAATACTTGAATATGACAATTTAATTAAAAACGCATGGATCTAGATGTATGAAATTTTGTCTAAAGTTTTACCATCAAAATTACTGATCTGTATCAAATATTTACCCAATAGGTGTTAAAGAACAAAAATGCATACTCAGTTAACATCAAAAATGCATACTCAGTTTTCGTCAATTCTATGAAACACGAAAACACCATATTGTGTTAGTATATGGGAAAATCGAGAGTAAAACATCCTTGCTGATTTTTTAATGTGGAGTCTACAAATAATCGAATTATGTTACTTTTTCAAAATGCATTCTTAAATATTTTAACTTATTGATGCAGTATTAATTAATATATTTGGTCAAAGAAAGAACCAAAAAGAAAATATTGAAGAAGGAGAAGGAAAAAAAAAAAAAAAAAAAGAAAGAAAGAAAGAAACGAAAAGGGAGGGGGGGGGGAGAAGGAAATCATTTAGTTGAAAATGAGAAAAGACAGTATTAACAAAACAAAAAAAAATGAAATAAAATAAAATAAAATTTTAATAATAGTTTTTTTTTTTTTCGTTGAGAAATGAAAACTTTTATAAAGATGTTATTTTAACATTCAGTTTTTGCATATGTATGTATGTTTCAGATCAAGACAGAGCCTTAATGGGACCCAAGAACCACTTCTCATCCCCACAATGTTTTGTTTTGGAGCTTTATTAGGGTAAGTATAAATGACTGTATGATTGTCGAAATATGACAAAGATGAAACCCCCCTCCCTCGTTATATCTCTTTTTTTTTCAATACCCTTTGCCTTCAAAGAATAACATTTCTTTTTAAATATCAGCTTGCGTTAAAATGATTATTTAAAAGTAATTTTAAAAATTATTTTTAAAGATTTATTTGAAAAAGTAGTTTTTTAAATATAATTCACAGTTAATTTATATGTGATTTTTATTATCATTTTTCTATTGAAATAAAAAAAATTAGAATTCAGTCAGAAGTAAGTGGAAGAATTAGAATGACATTTCCAAATATACTTAAAAATACACAATGTATTTGAAAAAATTATACTTTTCAACCATTTCGCTCATTTCTCCTACATTTTAGGAGTTTAAAATTATTTAATTACATTTTGTATAAATATTATGTAGAATTAAAGAATGTAGAACAAAGTGTATTAAAAGCTAAAATTCAAAGTGCGCATTTTTTTACTAGTTGATTATATAAATATTTTTTTATATAAACATGGGAAGATATTTTTCAAAATTTTTGTCTCTCTATTTCAATAAGTATAAATTTTCAACAAAAAAATTGTCACAATATTATATTTTCAGAATAGAATTTAAATCTATTTACCTCATTCATTCCATAATGATTCTATGACTATCAACAATAATTTTATTCTTGAAGATAATTATCATTGCATTATTTTCGAATTAATCAAAAGTAATAATTCTTTCGATTCTTATTTGAAGATGGATTTTCTAAATTCCTTTCGAATACATTTTTGTTCATAGATAATTCACATACTTTTGTTCTACACTAGGAACATTTTTCAGTTCATAAAAAAACAAGCTGTCACATTTATCATTTTAATAAGAATTTTCTGTAAGCTGTAATAGAGAAATTTGATAATATGTTTTTGTTGCTTTGCAGAATGTTTAATATATAGCGTGTCCACTCTTGTTCGTGGCCCCGATTATAATTTCTAAATCATTAGAGATAGACATATACTTCAATTAAGAAAACTCCTTTGAATGAAATAACGAATAACTTTTTTATGTTGTTTGGACCATTTAATACTCTAATATGGAGTCAAATAATTTTCTTGTGTTTTTCAATACTGATAAAAAATCATGAAATCTAAATTTTTTCATTTCCCTCGGTTATATTATTCTTATATTATATTACTTCGTCAAGAATATGTTAAATATTCTTGGAGAAGTAATATATTAAACTAGAAAGCTCTATACTTCTATAGCCCAAACTGATACTCTATGAAGCTTTGAATACCACTATTTCAGATTATATTAAACTATTTCAAAGGCTGATTCAAAGAAGATCATAAAATTCATGGATTCTGTCTCCTAGAAGCAAATCTAAGCTTAAATTGATCTAAAATATAAAAAAAATCAAAGCTTCGTGATTCAGGCAATGCTTTTTAAAAATGCGATTCGTTTTTTGATTAAAAGAATGTACTTCACTTCAGCAAACAATATTGGCTGTTAGTGTACCGAGGATATTTTTCTAAATATGAAAAACAGAACCGGAAAAATCTATTCACTCAAATAACATAAAAATAGTTTTTTACTTCACTCAAAGTATTTTTGCAATTGAAAATATATGCCTGTTTAACAATTTAGAAGCTAATTATTGTGCCACGAATCGAATAGACACAATAAATATATATAAAAAATTATTCCGTTGAAAGAACACTTAAAATAAAATTATTTTTCTTAATCTTAATTTTTTTTTATGTTCAAGCTATTACATTTTTAGTAACATTTTTTAAAAGTATTATCAGTCTGAAATTTTCTTCTTTTGAATTCATTAGTTATAGGCAATGTCTCTTGCAGTTGTTTTTCAGGTTCCTTCATTGCAGGCTTTGCATACTACTACTTAGATATGGGAGAAGCAATATATGTTTTGCTTGCACTTGAAGTTGTTACTGTAAGTAATGAATGCATAGAAAAGCATAAATATAATCGATTTTAAATAAGTATGATAGGCTCTTAGTCTTTCGAAGGCATCAGAGCAGAAGACTGACGCATTAGAACAAGTTCATTTAAAAAAAATGTCTACTTATCGCACAAAATATTACATAATATACGAAATTATATAAAGTAATAAAATATAAGGAAAATTCAGAATCATATTTCCCTGTGTTAAATATAGAATTTACAATTATTAATCGCATTTGCATCAAAATTAAATTTGTTTGTTAAGTCCTTTGATGTAAAAGTTGCATATTTGTATAGTAAATTAAAAGAAACTGTTCATATGTTACCTATACCAAGTTATGAAAAATTAATTGGAGAAGAAAAGGTTTGTAAAGGGAAAAATAGTTTTTGTGGCTTACCACAATTGGGTAGAAATTGATACATAACTATAAAAAAAGATGAATTAGGAAAGTTTTGATTAATGTTTTTGCCTTCTGACTATTGTGTTTTCCTTAAGAAAAAAATGGCCAAAATTACCTTATATTATGCATGTGTGTAGATGTTTTCTTGCTATTTTCTGTAATAATTATGAAATGTTTAACAATTAATTAATGTTTTTCTGTAATAATTATGAATTGTAACCAAGATTAAAAATGTATTTGAAATGCTTGGGAATAAAACTTCGATTTTTAGACATGAAAATTGTAAAACATGAATCAATTTGAAGGCTTCAATTCATCATTGTTTATTCTGTTTCAATTTCTGAACTTTATAAAGACATGATATGAATTATAAATTTATTGTCGGAACTAAAATGTGAACAATATATGAATGATGCAGTAGCCTTAAACTCATATAGTCAAGCAGCAATTAAATGCACTAGGTTTTTGAATAAATCAAGTAATATGAATATACGTTTTAATTTTGTGAAAAATTTATTGGAATACAATGCAATTACATTTGAATATATTCAAATTAAAATATTAACCCTCTGGCTGCATAATTCTTTAAAATCACTATTTAGATGCGATGTTTGCAAATAAGTTCAAATATTTTTCAAAGAAAGTGAACTGATACTATATGTTACACGATAATAATATAATATAATAAAAATTTGTAATCATAAAAATACACTCTCTAAACTGCTAAAAACGAGGGATGCAACAGAAAATGGACTGATTGCCAACCCGCGGAAATCGCGGGATACGCAGAAGGAGGGTTAATTGCAAGTTTTCTTACAAATGCTGCTAATGATGAATAATTAAAATATTTCATGGAAAATATTTCGCTAATTTCATAATTTTTGTATTTTTATTTGTATTTATATTTTGTATGTTTAGAATTAGAATTATTTGAAAAATATAACACTTACTGTAGGGGTGCGTTGGGATAAAGCGAGAGAACTATTTCTTTCCAATATATAAAGATAGAATATTTATGTAATAACGCTCCCATCGTCCCTCATTCCAATCAATTCTCTCTCTTCGTTCGTGCGAGAACTCGAAGGCATAGTAGCTGTGATTTTCCTAACATTTTCTTTCAAAACTCAAAACTTAGTTTTTCTTAAAGCTAATTTGGATAAAAGGATTAAGGAGGCGAATCGTTCTTGACTGTCTGAAGTTGAGTCGGTAATTGATAAGGCTAATATAATTTTTCAGAAAAAAAATTATATGTAATTCAAAGGAGTTATTTTATTTTTAAATAAATATTGTACTATTTGTGTTATTGAGAAAGACAAAACTAGAAGATAAATGTGATTTCATTCGTTCAAACGTAAGCGTGGCATTTAAGTCTTTACAAAGGTTGAAAAATCGTCTTCAGTCCTTTAGTAAAAAATCTTAGAAGGTTTCAGATTTGCAAAAAAATTCTAATCTCTTCTTGACATTCAATTAAGACTAGAACTATGCAATTGGAGCTAACTATATGCCAGAAGAATGAGTTTAAATACATTACCAACTCTGTCTCTAAAATGAAATGCTCAGAAATTGCGGGATAATATTCAAATGCAGAAATATTTAGTGGCAGATTTCGGGCTCGGTAGCTACTTAGGAAGGAATGGGAGGGGCCATAGGCAGGTCGATTAAAAAATTTAATTAGCTTCATTTTAAAATGAATGTTAAAAATGCAAATCCTATATATTATAAAATAGTAGGAATACACTGCATGTTCACATTGAATTATTAAAATCTCTGATAAGTAAATTAAAGTATAATCAACTGCTTGTTTATAATATAATGATATATTAATTATTCATTTAACTTATGTTATCTTCCACTTCATAGCCCTATAAAATAATAATTTTAGTATTATATTTTTTGGAGTTCATTATTTCTTTATAATCTATCATGATAATTAAATGCGTCCATTTTCATATTTGGCAAAATCACTAATTAATAGTTATGGTTAATTTTTAAGAATTTATAACTATTTCCATGGTTATATATATCAAAAATAGATAAGCAAAATTACATCTGTGTTATGAAAGTTACTAAAATAAAAAATTTTTAACTTGTTGATTTAGGCATGTTCAAAGCCGCAAAATGTCTAAATTCGTTGCAGGCGTTTTCGGATTTAAAAAAACATTTTTTTTCCCAATATCATTTAGTGTCGAGGGCCATGAGTGATTCAATCTTTTGCACTTCATTTGGGTTGCAGGGTCGGCTTTCAGTCGATTAAATCAGTTGCCTCTAATTGGCCCCAGCGCTTAAAGAAACCCGCCCAAAAATGCTGTTGACTCACAACTCAGTTCAGTAGTGTTACTAGAGTTAGATTAAGTAAACTGAATGCTTTGCGTGTATTTTCAGAGAGTGCAAAATTGAATTAAAGAATTTAAGAGGGTTTTTTCTTTTACTTATATAGTAACATATAACATATACAATAAAAGTATCAATCTTCAATAAATTCAACCTCGAGAGTTTGACGATTCTCCACTTTCTAGACCTCCCTCCGTAAGGGGAAAAAATGCTATATTTGAAATTAAGTCGGTCTAATGCGAGACCCAAGAACAACGCATGAAATGTGTTTGTGGTGATAATAACAAAATTTCATATTTCGATTAAATTTTAAATGAAATCCGTCAACAGGTAAATCTGTTTATTTGAACAAATGCATGATAACAAAACGAAAAGAATTAGAAAGATTAAATTATGCATATAGTTTATTATCTAATCGTAGATTTGTCTCATATTTGGAACCAAATGTGTGAAAGAGTTCACTGACTGTCTGTCAGTCTGTTTATGGGCCTGTGAAAACTTACTGAAAATGTAACATCTTAGATAGATGAAATTTGTTGTTAAGTCGAGAGGAGTACAAACCCACTTTTTTCCCCTTAATTCCAAATCTTTAGATTCTTAAAATATATATAAACTGTTAACTAAAATTTCTTCTTTCGAATCGGGACCCACTTCTCTTAAAGATGATCTTCTTGAGTTGACCCTGGTGTTAACGTCATGTTATCATGATATTTTTTAGTGATTTTTTTTCCAGATCTTACATGATATAGATATGGTCTACTGCTTATCCAATAGAAGCGAAGTCTATTTTGGTAATATAATATTGTTTAAATATCTTCATACCACTGAAGATCCAACTTTTTATATAGTACACAAAATCTGATCTTGGGGTCTGATTTTGATTGTATATTAATAGTACAGTATGATCATAATCAAAAATTCTAGTATTGATTACAATAAAGAATTACTCTGTCCCACCTTTAACTGGATATGCCATGTTATAAAAAGTCTAAAGTGCAGCAGATAATAATACAGAAGCTATGAACTACACATCTCGTGCGGCGGATCTTCAGAAGAGGGGTTGGTCCTTTCATCTTCGATGGGACCGTTAATCAGCCGTAAAATTCTTACTGTGCTGTGTTATGTACTTTCTACTTTCTTACTCATGCGGCAAGTTCTCATCGAGTTATCCCCCTCTCGCCCCGCCCGCCAAGCATCCGTTGAGTATTTACGTTTTTCAAGAGGAAATATCTGGAAAACCAAGTTTCACTTGGCATTTTTTTTTTTTTTTTTTGTAAAATTCTGTTTTTTCTGAGGATATATTTAGATACGAATCACATACTGATTACATATGAATATTTTTCAGTCTTGCCTACATATGAACTGGTCATTTAAATAAAAAAAAATCACGATTGCAGTTAGTTTAACATGTTATTCGAAGCAATTTGCTATATTACATTATTCATTTTACAGTTCAATATCATTACTTATAGTTTTGAACTTACACTCAGCTTAACCATGATGAAATCGATCCGAGATGACGCTATGTGATATTACCAGCATGAGAGCAGATAGAAAAAATAAAGCAAAAGGCGCGACTCGAACTCGGATCCGTAACACACACATCATTCATGTTGTTCTGATCACTATACTGTACTTCGAAGTCGAACTTAAATATATTTATTCTAATAGTTAGTGAGAAAAAGAATTGTGTGAAAACTCGCGTTTTTTCAGGAAAGACACTTATTTAGATCAACTTAAAAAGCAAAACCTTATCAAAGTGCAAAATTTGATCAAAATCATTACAGCCGTTTCCGAGATGCATGAAATAAATAAATTTATATATATATACAAGAATTGCTCGTTTAAAATAATAAGATACTTTCTTGACTATTCCTATTATCGAAAGTTCAAAATTGTTATCTAAGGTTCAAGTATTTATCCGCCAATAGTAAAATTGCAAAATAATAATTTATAATTCGTGGAGATTAATCAATTAACTTAAGTATTTGAAATTGTTAAGATGTTAACTACAGTGGTATAATATTATAACTTTCAGGCCATATATGTTAATAAGAAACTAATCTACGAATGTCGTATCTTCTCAGATACTAGATTAGATCAGTTAGGAATCAACGCATGATATTATGGATTTCAAATTTACTATTGAAAATTAATGAGTTCAGTTTACCATTAAAATTATTAAATTAAAAAAATGGAACAAATTGGAATCCATTTAACAAGGAATTACTAATAATTCGATAATGAATTTAAAAATATGCCATAAGAATTTTTTTCCTTAATATTTGCGAAAATTGCTGTACCTTATAATGCACAATTGGGAACTTTGTTTTTTTATTTAATAACCGTGTGAATATAAAATTCCAGAAAAGAAATATATTTAACTTCCTACATAAAGCAGTTTTTAGCAGAAAAAATTTTTTGAAGCAAATTCCTAATCTGTTGCATGCATTTCGTCTTTTACATATTTTATGTCATGCATCGTGTAGTATTTTATATTCTATTGTATTTCTAAATTAATCCTTCAGATTGTATCAATTAATATTATTTCCTTTATAGGTAGCTGTGTCTTTTGTTTTTGCTTTCAAACGTAATTACAGATCTCCAAGAAATTTGGCCGCATCTGATGAACGACATCCCATATTGGAATCATAAGTCTCCATCACTTACGCTGACTGAAATAACAGCTAAAAAGAGACTTCATTGTGGTGCATACTTTCACCGAATTGTATTGTGTATGATAACTTCATAATATATCGAATATTCTTTTGTCTTCAAATATAGACTTTTAAGGACAAATTATATCTTTTACATCATTGTTTTGGCTTATGATAATATGTTTCACACATTAGGAAATAAAATTAATCGAATATTCTTCATTCTTATTGTCAGTTTTTATTTTTCAAAAAACCCTCCTGAAGTGCATTATTATATATCTTCTTATCCAGATTTAATAGCTATTATAAAATGCTCATAATGGGTGGATATTTTTTGATTTTCCGTTAAAATCACAGCCTGAATACGTATTATCGAATGGCATATGATACTATATGATGACAACTGAAGTACTTCAAAATATGATCAATTCCTTTCGCCACAGATACGTCATGAGATTTTAATGGCCAATTGGGCTGTGACAAATTTCATAAAACACAATTGAAAATGTTCATAGCATGTTTAAACATCCATAAAATTTGTACAATATTAACAAAATGTTTTTAAAAATTCGTTGTTTTCTTTCTAACACTTTACTGGTTAGTCACTGCCAGATGGGGCTAAAATTTCTGGATAAAACACGCGTATTGATTCTTTTTTCTGGCTTTTCAAAAGATGCTATAGCAAATTTAGAATACATCGAAAACAAGCAACTTGCTTTCCAAGTCGAGGCAAGTTAAATTTTAGTACGCTTTTAAATTTCAAATGGAACTTAAAATTGTGTTTGAAATCATGACAGTCTTTTAATCTATATTGGCAGAAAAAAAAAAAAGGTAACGTACATTTTTTAATTAGAGGCCAGATATATTAATTAAATAATTCTTTTCATCATAATTAAAGTTAAGACATGAAATATTTTGATTTATTTTGTTATCAAATTAAATGTATATTTTATTTTAAATCTACCATATAGTAGATGAATAAATTTATAAAATGAGCATCAAATGCTTAATTGGCATGATGTCCATTTTTGATTTGAGTTCTTGGGGGCACATTTTGCGATGTTGAATCTTCTTCATTTGAAATTTGTTATATGCTAAATAACATGCCAACAAATGCTTCCAAATTTTATGGTTCCTTTTTCAATGTACTAGATGTATTCCTTTTTAGAGGAGCTCATTAATTGTGCATTTATTTTTATCCTCCTTTCAAAATTGCAATAAATCTTTTGTGAATAAGGTCGATGCTCCTTTTCAAGAATTTTGAGAAGAACTTTGAACCAGAATCGGATTTTTTAAGCTATTTATATCTAATTATTTTGTGTAATATAATATCAACTATTTTAAACTTGTATATGACGGTCGTTTCTTTATATTGATATCTATTATTACGTCCAACCGAAAGTTTAATTTAGAAACCTTTAATTTTATACAAAAAGCAAAAATATACCTCCAGTAGGAAAACTTGATCACACAAGTTGTTTTTTCTACGATTGTAACCCATTCGTCTTCTAGAAAATCATATCTGTTGATGCTTTCTTATGATCACAATAATCTGTATGTTTACTTAAGATGCATTTAGCGTCCTTTAGACGGTTTATAAGCTCTTTTATTTGTCAAAAATGTTTGTTTTGGCTTCTAGTCAAAGCAATAATATAATTTATATCGGTAAGTTGTCTGGGAATTGCACTAAGCATCTAATTACAGCCATGGAAAGGGCTACAATATCTTACATTTCATTGATTAATTAAGCTTAAAATCCGAAAAAATCATTTGAAAACATTGTAAACTAGAAGTGGATGAACTCAATCTTCTGTGGATTCAGCACAGAAATTTTAAGAACAGATTATTTGAATTACTACCTTGCTTCTTATTTAAACTAAAATCTTTGGTAAATAATGTGTGTTTACAAAAAAAATAAAAAAAAATTAACTACGCATTTTTTTTTCATGCAGGAAAAAAAAAAAGACCAGATCACTTAGGAAATAAATAAATCAGAAAAATATGCTGAAAGCACAAAGCAATACTTGATAAATTAAAATTAAATTAAATTCCTGACCACATGCACACCTGATAAATTCTTATATTTATTAAGGAATGGATACGAAACAGAGGGGAAAATTCGCATTTAAATTATAAAATTCAGAGAAGACAGGAGACGACTTTCCATACTTATCTGAAGATTCCTCTTAAATGTCGATATTCAATTGTCCTTTTTTTTTTTTTTTTGCATTTATAGTTCATTATATAATGCATTTATAGTTGCACTATGTTCTATTTATTTATATAAATAGAACATAGTGTTTATTTCAAATCTATAAACTATTTATTCGAAATCCTTATTTTCTTGTACAACTAGATTTAATAAAATTCTGTTATAACTAAATGCGCCATTCAAAAATGACATTTTACTATTAAAGTTGGAACACCTTTGAAACTGAATGATTTATTACCGAATTGTGAAATTTAATTAATTGTTTGAATCAAATTAATATATTCGATGGAGAAACTCAAATAATCCCCCCCCATTTTATAAGACCGTTTAATCATCCTGTATTACTCTTATTGTATGATGAGGAAACGTGTATGAACAGCGTCACCGGATTGTTTGTATTTTTACTGGCTAAATCATATATATATATTTCAATAATTAGTATATTTAAGTGAATAGTCTGTAAGCTATAAGCAGTGACAAAGGCAAAAAATAGATAGTGGGGTAATTCTTATTTTTCATGTGTTGTCTTATTGCTTTGAATATTCTTAATTCTAAAATTATTTCCTATTACTTTTTTTAAATTTAATGAGCTATTGAAATCATTTAAAAGAGTAACTTAGCGTTATCATATTGAATTATTTCGCATTAACACATATTTTGTTGACTGAAGAATCCCCATCTTATTTCATATTACATCTATGCAGATATGTTCATAGTATGTATTTTAATAGGCCCACTCTTCGAACTGTTCGGCGGGATGTGCTCGTTTCATACCTAATACAACTCGCTTTGATACAGAACTACTTAAACATATTCGCAAGCGTTGCATATATATAAAAAACAATTCAGTTTGATTGAAATAACGGCGAAAATTGTCCGAGTAGATTTGTTGATTCATGAAATATTGCTAGTATCCAAATAAAAATATATACTCCCCTTACTACATTTGAAAAACCAATACAATTTGCATCTATTTAGCACAGCTAATGAAACAAAAAAAAAAAAAAAAAAAAACCCTCCGAGTTAGCAAAACGCGCAAATTTCAGGTGGATCTATAAAAACTCTTTGTACCATTTCATTAGATATTGATAAAAGAACAAAGCCCTGAATTGAGTTTCAAGGGCATTTTCTAAGAAACTTTTACAATCTAAATCCAGTTTAGGGCTCATTAAACTATATGCATTGTAAATCACATGGGAACCAGTTTTTTTCATTTCTTGTTCTGGAACTTTAGAGAGAATGATTATGCATTAGAAGAAGATAAGAACTCCCCGAATTTCTTATTTCTTAATTCAGGGAAGCACTTTTTTTTCCAGCTCGCCGTTCATAAATCATTAAATTTCTAAGGTCACCTGTTATATAATCAGGAAAATTATGATTTACTTATTAATTCATTATGAAAACATAGTTTTAGGTAAAGTAACTATAAAGTTACACCTTTGCCATTAGAGAGGGAATTATATCTACATTCTCTCATAGTAGTGCTCTGCATTTATACGATCCCATAGCTTACTTCACATTTAGATCCGGCATTTTATTTTTGTTAGACCCATTACGATGAGTAACTAGTTTCAAAAATAATATTTTGCTCAAACAACGCAGATATTTCATTCCTGGGTCATGATTTTTTTTCTTTCATTTTAAAACTTTGTTTCTTGTATTCAGTATTTTCCTTGCTCTCTTTCTCCTGCTATAATTATTGACAACTCACTGTACATTTATAAACCATTTTATAATTTTCCATTCATATGCATCAATTTATTTTTGCAAAAGTTTCTTTTTGGGAAGAAATCGGAATAGAATACAAAAATTACCCAGTTTCGGATGAGCATTAATGGGACGTGAGGGGATAAATGTATTAAGAATATTGGATCAAATTTTATTAGAGAGTGGACGATACTTGCATATTAGTCTAATAGACACGCAGAATTGCTTAAAATCAAGATCTCCACTCTTGATGCCAATTTAATGTTCAATAAATCAGAATTTATAATTTCCTAATAATATTAGGTTTTTTTTTTTTTTTTTTTTTGCGTATTCCAGAAAAGATAATTATTTTTCTTGCAACATATACAAAATATAAAGAAAGTTGAAAGCATAGCGCCATCTTAAGAATTGCACTCTAACTGAAAATCCAATGAAAAAATCTTTTATTTTAGTCTTAAAGCACACATCTTTAAAGAATGAAAGAGGATTTAAAAATCTTATGATATCTTAAGTAAATCGAGTCCATAATTGAAACTAAGTAAACGTTGCATGTTTACCAACGGATATTGCTCAATGCTTTTATACTTGCGTAAATACCAGAAAAAGTGTTCATTTAACATTTATTTTATAGGGCTGTCGATGATAGACATTATAGAAGTTCAATTTCAGATTGAGAAAGTTATAGTAAATAGATTTTAACTATTTCCGATAAAATGATGAGTACAGTTTGTCATTGGTTTTTCAAGCCATACTCATCATGCGACTAAAATAACTATTGAATATGATAATAAATTTGGTTTGAAATTCTTTTGATTGAGTAGAATATTTCCATCACAAATCTTCAAACCTTAAATGTTTGAAAGAATGAAAAATGACAGGAACTTCTATGACATCTGTTAATTGTTAAATGATTTAGGAATTTATTCCCGTGTTGTCCTCGCGAATTTGACTTGGAAATAAATGGACCGATTCAGTGTGAATGCTAAAAAAGGGAAAGTTCATTTTCAAATCTGACCTCTGTATTCATGAAGATGAACAATATAATTATCTGCACAAAATTAGGCTACAACACGGAAATTGTATAAAAAGAAATTCAAGAACTGAATTTACTAATATTAATAATTTAAACACAAAAATGTTATCGCAAAGTTGGATTATAAGATTAATTTGCATCCGATCATGCATCAGTTTGGGAATAATTTAATGCTTTAATAGATGACAACAACAACAAAAATATTTTGTGTTAATTTTACAATGAATAATTTATTTATTGAGATCAAGATATCAAAAATATGTTATAGAACATATTTCTGTATATAATATCAGAATATTACAATGTATATCGTTACATATTACAGAATATTACATTAGATTACATATATCTTTATATATAAATATAGATCACATTAGATTACATATATCTTTA
>JAPMOR010000827.1:143572-157289 GCA_026543865.1 Argiope aurantia
TAGCGATGAGCAACAGGATAATTCAACGGGAACTGGACAGGACCCTGAGTACGGACGGCAGAGAATATTGCATCTTCTGGCGTGGAACGGCATGGCCGAAGGAGCTTCGCCACCGGAGGCCGAGGTAAAAACCATCGGTATCGGCGAGGACCTATTGCGCGATTCTTTTTCCTTGCCTCTACTGAGGATTTAATTTTAATTCTTTTAATTCATTTGACAATTTTGCACAAGTACATCCTGCTGACTCTTAAATATGTAAGCATATAATTTTTGAATCTGAAGGCAGTTTCGAAGACAGTGAAGAGACTTTCGATTTTTGTGGCGTCGTCTTATTTCATCCCGGGGAAGCACACATTATGTACAAGTAGAAGTGACAAGCACACACACAACATTGAATAATGCAACACGAAATGAGGAAACGCTGATGAAAATTTTATCCCTGTGAATATATACTGTGAGATTTTAATAGGGATTTCCATCACATGTCAATCACAGGGATCTTTTTATGGAATTTTTTTATATCAGCAATATTTTATCACTTCACTGGGAGTGTGGGAACGAATCGGCTTTTAGCCGTTTCAGCAATTTTAGAACTTATGTTGAATTAATTAGATAGAAAAAGTGGAATGGGATCTGGAAATAGGATAATATTTTAAGGTGAAGTTAATATGGGCTAAATTGAACTAAAAGTTAAGAAATTAATTAAGTTTAAATTAAATTTTAAAATATCATATATATATATATATATATATATATATATATATATATATATATATAATATAATATAATATATATTAAACTCTTAATTTAACCAAATTAATTTCCAAAACGTAATCTTAATTTAGCCCATAGTAAAATATTCTCTTATTTCCTGATCTCATTCCACGTATGAAGTTGTGTAAAAGTTACTGCGTAATCAGTCTACGTAACAAGTGAAAATGATACTCTTCGGTGCCCTTGTCAAAAGTCAACACATGTATTCAGTCGCCACGTAACCGGAAGTCCAATGTTATATAAGACTAGTGATCATTTGTTTCGCCTTTTCTGCTTTTGTTTCGTGCTGTTGTGGGCGTGCCTTGTCCGCGTCTGCTTGTAAATAAATTGCTTTCCCGGAATGGATATTAAAATTAATTTTAAAATGTAAAATGTCTCTTCAATGCCTTCGAACCTGCATTCTGCTTCAACCAAAATAAGCTTATATATATATATACACTGGTGTGCAAAACTTAAGCAACAGGTATGCTTTTTGCCATAACTTCACGAGAAATCATCTGAGAGACATGAAATTCAGAAATGAGATACAGCATTTTGTTCTGAAAGAATGACGAAAGCATAGTTGCGCAGAAATGAATACAATGCATACAGTATGGAATCAAACAAAAAAAGGCTTTATTGAACTCATAGCATCGTTACACATGATTGTCTGTCCAAGAGGAAGAACAGCAAGCAGATGTTCCTTAGTATGGGATATGCCCTTCCCTTACTGCAATGGTTGCTTCGCACCGTCTCCCCATACTCAGCACCAGATTGTCCAACAGTTCTTGAGGTAAGAGTGCCCATTCCT
Source organism: Argiope aurantia (assembly GCA_026543865.1). Taxonomy (NCBI): domain Eukaryota; kingdom Metazoa; phylum Arthropoda; class Arachnida; order Araneae; family Araneidae; genus Argiope; species Argiope aurantia. Next base: position 145,137 of record JAPMOR010000827.1, read on the forward strand.
CAATCAGCATCTGTTTAAGTTGTCGGGTGTTCCCAGGAGGATGGTCTCTTTCCGTGATGTTACTGGGATGAAACCGTGTCCCAACCTCTCTCCAAATCAACTGGCGTTGGGAATCGCTTGTAACATCACGGAAAGAGACCGTTTCGGTGGTCCTTGAGTTGTCGTCTGGGTAGGCATTATGATGAACGGGCGGACTGAGCTCCACGGTTTCGACAGAGGTTCTGTAACTGGAGATCGCTACTGTCAGGTGGTGATCCTTCCCCATGTGCGTCTGTTCCGAGGTGCCATTGGATCAGACTTCGCTTTTATGGATGACAATGCACGGCCACACAGGACTCATGCTGTTGAGGAGCTCCTGGAAAGTGAAGATATCACTCGAATGGATTGGCCGGCGTGCTCCCCTGATTTAAATCCGATAGAACATGTGGGGATGCTTTGGGGAGACGCCTTGCGGCACGATTACATCCTGCTGGGAACACCCGACAACTTAAACAGATGCTGATTGAGGAATGGGTACTCATCTCAAGAACTGTTGGACAATCTGGTGCTGAGTATGGGGAGACGGTGCGAAGCAACCATTGCAGTAAGGGGAGGGCATATCCCATACTAAGGAACATCTGCTTGCTGTTTTTCCTCTTGGACAGACAATCATGTGTAACGATACTATGAGTTCAATAAAGCCTTTTTTTGTTTGATTCCATACTGTATGCATTGTATTCATTTCTGCGCAACTATGCTTTCGTCATTCTTTCAGAACAAAATGCTGTATCTCATTTCTGAATTTCATGTCTCTCAGATGATTTCTTGTGAAGTTATGTCAAAAAGCATACCTGTTGCTTAAGTTTTGCACACCAGTGTATATATATATATATATATATATATATATTATAAATTGAGTTTAAAGAATTAATTTCTATAGTCTTACTCTGATATGTGGGCCATGGCTGCAGTACTTATGAGAATGCAAGGTAAAAGAATCCATGTATCCAATTGCTAAACTTGTAAGGTACTTGAAAGAATAAATGGCCTTGTTGGCAGCTGGGAGCGAATTGCCGCTTTGCGTTATTAATACTGGTAAATTTTGGATTATGCATGTAGAAAACCTGACTGGCCCAGCAAGCACCTATTTTGATAAAATAAAATAATGGTGATGATTAGTAAATAATTTCGTTAAACAAATTATAGAATCACAGCCTCATAATGCTTGACACAACATAGTTTAAAATATTCTGCATTTACATAAATGGCTCTTAATCTGTAATATACACATTTAGAATTCCATTTAGCATTGAATTGGCCTAAACTTGTCAAATAATAAAATTATCGATAAAAATAGTTAGATGGAAATTGTATATGTAAATGCGAAGTTCACATTTCAGTATATAAAAATATTATCGATCATAAACTGCATTTATATGGTAGGAAGTATTTTTATAAATAATATTACTTTTTAGAATAGTGATAAGATCATTCTTTTTATTGCTCTTCTATTAAAATTGCTTTCTTTTGAAGAAATATTCTTAAATTCATATAAATTTTAAAGAAAAATGATGTTCCCTGTATTAATGAGAATGATTAATTTCTATATTTTTTCCCAATGATTTAATATATCGCCTGAATGAAAGTATTTCTACTTTGACATAATTTTTTTAAAATTTTTTAAAATAATATAAGTAGCTAAGTATTTATTAGTTTTAAGTCTTAAAATATCTTAAAATAATTTTAAATTTGTAATCTAGACTACATATTCATCTAAGGAAAAACTAATTAAAATTGAAAAATTCATTGTATTGTTAAAGAGAACATGAGATCTTTAGAGTAGTATAAAGAACATCTTATATTCGTTATACATAAATATATTTAAAGTTACTCTATGACATTCAAATGATAGGTATGAAAGTCAAACTACACAAGTTGAGAAGATAGTGGAAAATATACCCCTTTTCAGAGCTATTAAATTTAATTTTTTAAGATAATTTTATTTATCTTAATTTTTTATGATTTATTGTTTAAATTGCTTAAAACATTCTGTAATAAATATATCAAAAAAGCATAATTAAATAAAGTTATTGAGTTTTTCACCGATCACTTTTAAAAATGATTGACTAAAATTCAAATTCTTCTGCAAACTGATCATATAGATAGATATGAGAAAGAAAAAGCTACTTATCTTACTAGTTGGATTTGAAGCTATGGCCTTTGGTCAACAGACACTTTACGACTATGGAACTTGGTCGTGTTACGAAATGGTACAGGTGATTTAGTATTCTTCCTTTTGATTTCAAATCGAAATTTTAATGGCATTTAATCGTGCATTATTCATTGTAAATTTTCAATTTGTTGATGGAGTTAAAAGCAGATTTAAACTGATGGTGTTGGATTTCTGAGAGCTGCTAAGAGTAGTTTAAAATTTCTTTGGGCATTTGGAACTTCTCAAGATTGGAAATTTGATTTTTATCAAAAACCGACTGAGAAATTCAATTTTATCATTGAAAATTTCGGTACATTTATTATTTCTATCAATTTAAATTAATCGAATTAGGTAAATAACTTTTTAAATTTAAATAAACAACAAATAGAAATCAAAGCTATTATTGCATGGCTTCAGAGAAGCACTGAAAATTCTCATAAAATATTAATTTTTCTTTTTAATAGACTCGAAACCAATGATCCCGGTGAATTTTCAGATTTTTTAATTATATTTATTTTGGTTCACTTTCTTCTTTGCTTAAATTTCACTTCGTCGTTACTTAACACGGAAAAACTGGTAATATCGGTGAATGCATTTTTCAGTTTTAGAACAATCCCTTTTTCAAGCCAAGGATAGTTCATAATTTTAAACACACCAATATTATGAATAACTCCATGAAGCTTTTCCTGCGTTTTTATTATGATATAATGTACATTTTTTTCAAAAAAAAAAAGTTTTTGCCGATCTTTATTTTTTGAAGGTTTTTTTTTGTGTGTATGTGTGTGTGGCTTCCTTATGTCGCATGTAGGTGAGATGTTACCTATCTCACTAAACTCAGTGTAGTCACTTTACTATAGGTATATGCTACTTACCTAGCTTCTCGAAATGCCGTTCTAAATTTAAAGGATCGCCCCGATCACTCGGGGTGTATATATATATATATACACATATAAACATATATATAATATATACATACATGTACATATTTATACGCTGAGTGGCTAAATTATTATGATCATTTGGTATATGCAGAACGGTCATAACTTCACGTTGTTGCCAGTAGAGATAGCTATAAAAAGGGAATGCAGGACAAGTGAAGCATCAATTGTACTGTGTTGCAGTGGAAGAAACGGGCAAAAACATGATTTAACTCAGACTGAACGAGGGATGATTGTGAACGCTCGAAGCGTCAGAAGAAGTATCAAACACAATGGTTGCACTCTTGAAGGGATCGAGAGCAGCAGTTATAAATGTTTACAGAAAGGGGATTATCAAGCAGAAAACCAGATCTCTATGTTAGGATTATGGTCATCACATGCTACTGAATGCTGGATCTGAAAAAAAGACTTGGCAGAGTTGTCCAGTCCAACAGAAGAGCTAAAGTACGTCAAATTTCGAGGAATCTTAATCAAGAGGCTACAGAAAATATCTATGAACAGAGTTTTCACCGCACATTACACCATATGGTCATATGGTCCTTGTTTAAAAGCCTTTATCAAGCCTTGAACAAGAGCAGAAGTCTCCATTTCCCATAAAAGCACAAGGATTGGGCAGTAGAATATTAAAAAAGTGTCATATGGTCCAACGAGGTATTTTCAATCATATCATGCAGATGGCAGATTGCAAATATGAAGAAAACAGGCAAAAGCATAAACCCCAAAGGCACTGCGGCAACAATTCAAGCTAGTGGAAGCAATATTATGTTTTGGGAGATGTTTTCTTAATATTGTGTTGAATCCTTCGAATACTGTGGAACAGCGTCTAAATGATGAAGGATATTTAAGTGTTATCGAGAATGAAGTACACCTTGTCTGGAATGGATAATTCCAGCAGGACAGTGCTCACTGTCATAAAGCTTGCATTGTCCTCCAGCTTTATTACAGTGAACACTGATAGGGACAGTGAGCAAGATGGTCCGAAGAGACATTACCTGACTTAGCTGGCAGGTCAGTAGCCGGATCTTAATTCATTTAAAAATCTGTGGGATGAGATAGAAAGGAGCATTAGGCAGCAGGATCCAGTACCATCAAAATTTAAAGAATTCGAAAGCGAAGTACATCGGTTATAGTCTCAAATCCCTCATATCACCTTTGGATCATAGAATCCATGCCAAGAGAAGAAACCATGAAATATTAAGTGCTAAAGGAACTCCAACATCGTATTGAGTGGGTGGTTACAGTAAATTGGCCGCTTACTTTACATACATACATACATACATACATACATAAGGAGGGAGGGGAGTCCATCGTATTGAGACCACCCTCTCAATACGATGGACTCCCTTTAGCCCTTAATACTGCATGGTTTCTTCTTCGCTTGGATTCTATGAATTGTTGATAGGTGGTATGAGGAATTTGAGACTATATCCGATGTCCTGCACCTTCGAATCCTTTATCAGCATTAAAGCTGTTATATATCAATTGTAATAGACAATCACAAGCATTGAATGCTTTAAGCGAAAAATCACATCAAACGGGAGAATTTTGACACCAAAAATACTTCGTGCTTTCCTACATGATATATGTCGTAATTGGGTTGTATACGCCAAACGTGAAAACTTGGCTGAAGACGACATTACAAAATTGATGAAATTTTTATCCGAGGAGGTCGAAGATGTAGTTACCAAATAATATTAAAGGTTCACTAGTTCCAAATTATCCTATAACATCCTCCTTAGAAAATTCCAATGTGCGTTCTAAACTAATTACTAAAGGTAAAAATATTTCACCTTTTTTGCCCTTTCTGCAAAACTGCCGAATATTGTCCTCAACAGTGCAACTCTGTAATGGACGTAGACGCACGCATACAGAAATTGAAGGCTACCAACAGATGTTTCCTGGGCACTAACCGTGGTCACGCCCCGAAAAAATTGCTGTCGTAAAGGCAAATACTGCTGTACCAAATGCAAGAAAAAATAAACACCATGTATCAATATTTAAAATTCCAACTAAGGAGCAGTCTGCGACTATATCTACAAACAAAATTGATATACTCATCTCCAATTTTGTTCATTTTCAAACTACACAAATTTTTATAACGGGTCTGATTGGGATTACAAAACTTAAGCTTTGCCTTTTCGATGGTGGAAGTCAATCTAGTTTCGTCTCTTCTGAACTTGTGAACAATTAAAAACCTCCAGTCAATTCAACCAGAACTTTGGACCTTCAAGCTTTCGAATCTCTAGCTAGTTTTAGCCATACGCGAAGACAAGTTCAATTTCAGTTAACAAGCATCAGGGATAAATATAACCTTACCTTAAACTGGCTACTTCGACCAGCCGGAATGCACAGGAAATATCTGAATGACCAGAACCGCCGCAACAGCAATACTGGCGAGAATCGTGGTTGAGTCCTAAGGGTCATTACCGGCCACGATACAACCCTTCCTTTGGGAAGTACGTTCTTTCATCGATGGGAGGAGTCAGACACCCACATTTTTGTGTACCCACCAAGGTGGCGTGAACTAACCACCATGCCGGAAGCTTCTCATCCTCAGTTACGAGGTGTCCCTCCCGGGGGATCAGGGACAAATATAAAGTCAATGTTATTGCATTCGAAAGTCCCAACAAGTATGCATCACATCCGCCAAGAACAACTGACGTTTCAAGCTTCGCGAAAATCAAACGACTGAAGCTTGCTGACCCAGACGATTCATTGTCGAACTTACCAATTCAGATTTTAATCGGTGCCGAATGCATATACTGAAATGCCGTAAATTCTGAAGCTCCAGTCAAGTTGTCGGATTCTCTGACCTTTAATTTTTGGGTGGATAATTAGTGAACCTCGATCGCACGCAACAGTTTCCTTCATTCTTACAATTCATAATATTAATGTGGATATTCCAACTCAAGCATTAGATGATGTGATACGGGAATTCTAGAATTAGAAAGCAGTGGCATACAACCAATACAAGAGAAAATAAGCACACACAACTCTGAACTCTTGAAAAATTTTCATCATTCTTTTGAAATCATCGATGGTAGACAAGTTGTAAAATTACCATTAAAACCAGAAGTTCAATTTTCATCAAACAATTATGAAGTCATAATTCGAAGTTTTAATTCTTTAACAAGAAAACTACACACAAACACAGGTTTTAAACAAAAATATACTTAACACATGCAAGATTACATTGATAAAAAAAATAAGTTGAAGTCGTATTACATAAAGCAGATAACAAGAACGTTTATTTTACTTGCCCCATCATGCAGTAAAGAAAATCGCAAATGAAGAAGCCAAGTGACTTACAGCTTTCGAAGCATCTTCCCATTCTCCAGATCGTTCATCTTTAAACGACAGTCTTGAAGTTGGACCAAATCTACTTCCCAATATCGCAACGTTATTGCGATTTCAAATTTCAAAAATAACAATTACTTGTAAGGGAAGCCAAGCATTTCTACAGCTGATATTAGCAGACGAAGACAGAGACGCAACACGATTTCTTTGGTTCAAGACAAAATCTACTTCTAATGGAACACTCTGCATGGAAGATGAAATTGCAATTTACCGATTCACGAGTCTTGCCTCCGGTCTTACTTCAAGTCCATTTTTACTATAAGCTTCTCTTTATGAATTGGCTACAATGTATAAGCAAACATATCCTACTGCAACTAAACACATTAAGAATAACACCTATATGGATGATTTTGTAATGAGAACATATACAGATACTAAAACTACAATTCTTCATTAAGAAATGCAGCAACTTACATCACATATTAGTCTACCATTAACCAAATGGACTACAAATTCTCAAATTTTACAAGATATGTGGAAACAAGAAAATTAATTACTTCTTTTATGAATATTACGCAGGTATTAGATATTAAACGGGATACGGACAGTGATGTTTCTTCAAATTGATGTGCAGGAAAAGATTGTTCAGACATCTAAACAACCAGTAACAAAGCGTTTATTACTGAAGGTGATGTCAGAGTTTTATGATCCTCTAGGCAAATTCGCTCTAGTTACAGTCATTGTGAATATATTATTCCAAGATACGTGACTTATTGGTATTCAGTGGGATTAATTATTACCGCACAGCAGTAGAACAAGTGGATAAATGAGTTACAGTGTCTGAATGATTTACACATCCCAAGATGGATTGGATTTTCTGCAAATTCTGAGGTTATCATACATGTGTTTTACGACTTTTCTATCCGAGCATATGGTGCATGTTTGTACGCGCGTCATACAGTTGTCAATTCTACAAAGGCCAATCTCATTTGTAGTCGAAATAAACTGGCTCTAGTCACAAAAGTCACTCTTCCACGACTTGAATTGTTAGCCGCACTACTAGGAGCTCGCCTACTTCAATACTTTTGCAGAGAAATTAACATAAATTCTTACACAGTCATACTATGGAGCGATTCTAACGTAGGTTTAATCTGGATAAAGGAAGATCCCAACCGTTGGAAAACATTTGTTTGCAACAGAACAACAGAAAAATGAACGCCCCTTGCCAAAAAATCAAAAATAACCTGTTTCAAATCCCTTTCTCAAAGATGGTTACTCGCGCCTAGGTGGAAGACTACAATTTCCCGACATTTCTTCTGATACTCAAGACCCTTTATTACTGGATGGAAATCACTCTTCTGTTCATCATTTGATCCAGCATACCCACATACGTCTCCATCATCTAGGTGTATGTACAGTCCTTTCCGAGTTACATTCTACATTATGGATTTTAAAGAGACGTCAAGCTAAAAAGCAAGTTTTTCACAAATTCCTACTTTGCAAGCTGTCCAAAGCGAAATGTGGAAGAAAAAATGAAACTTTTCTACCTTCTGAAAGAGTTGTTGATTTTGCCGGACCTGTGAATATCCTCTGTTTGATACCAAGAAATACAGCCTACACAGCACTATTTACTTCCGCAACAACATGCGGACTGCATATTGAACTCGTGTGAGATCTTACCAACGATCTGTTGGCCGCAGAGGACTGACACACACAATCTACACTGACAATTCTACCACCTTTCATGCAGCAAATAAGGAAATAATCCTGTTATGACAAGCTCTGTCGTCAGCTAAAATTCAATAATATTATGCCCAAAATGGTATAACTTGGAAATTTATCGCCTTCTAGCGGCTTGGTGGGGAGGCTGGTGAGAATTTCTGAAATTACCAAACAATGTTTGCGAAAGGTACTCGAACGAGCACTTTTAGAAGAGGAAAGTCTGTTCACTGACCTCATTGGAATAGAAGCCGCTCTGAACAGCCGATCATTAGTCTACGAAGAGTTAAAAGACGACAGCTCCGCAATCTTAACACCAGCTCATTTATTGACAGAAAGTAAACTAACGGCCATTCCATCCAGCGCGGATAATGACACAAGACTTAAGATAATCTAAAAGCAACAGAAAGACTTACTTGACTGTTTTTGGAAAAAATGTTTAAAGGAATATTTACTTTAACTGCGATCTTTTCATCAAGTTCGAAACCAGGACAGTCCCGTTAACGCCGTAGTTGGCGATGTCATGCTCCTGCAAGAAGACGTTCGGCCACGGCACATGTGGAAGAAGTCCAGAGTAATGAACCAACATGAGGGACGCGACGGGAAGATAAGATCCTGCAAACTGAGAGTTAATGGTCGTAAGATCTCTCTGGTCATCCTCCTTGAGGTTGACCAGGGTGGGGAGGATATTGGGAAAGAGACTACATCTAATATTTTAGCTGCCCAGTTGACAACACCTGTTTAAAATTAGTTTTTTGAGAAAAATAAAAAGATATCGGTTGATAGCTTTCAGTCTAATTTAATACTTACCAATTAATAATATACAGGGTGCTGCCAAATTCAACCGACAAATTAAGAGAGGTGATAGTAGGCATCAAGAAGATAAAAAATCACCATACAACATAGGGTTCCAAACGACATTTAGTAGGTGAAAATCGCAAAAATATAGGGAGTTTGAAATTGTTAGAAACTGTAAAAAATTAATAAAAAAATAGCAAATGATGTTTCAGCTAAGAATTTTTTTTAAGTAATAGCACATTCTTATAAGTTCTTTTTCTTCATATAGGTAACATGCCGATTTGATGATCCAGGGGGTAGTAAATTACTGAAAGCGAAAAAGCAGTTTAGAACCCTTATCGGCAAAGATATTAAACCTTGAAAATGTAAGGAATTTTATAATCTTTAATTTGATATAAGCATGTAGCGTGATAACTGAGGAGTTTTTAAGAAATTCAAGAAAAATTAAAATGGCCGGTAGAAAACATCGTTGCAACATCGGTAGCCATGTTTGAGGAGGATGTTGTCAAATTCGAAAGATAAATTCTGAGTGGGGATGGTAGGCATTAAGAAGATGAAAAATTATCAGAAAAGATAGATTAAATTACCATAAACATAACATTTATTCAGTGAAAATCGCAAAAACAGACGTCGAGAAGATAATGAGCCTGGCGAAGAGATTGGCCCTATGAATGAGAGGAATAGGAACCAGGTAGTCCACAAGAAGCCTTTTCGTATGTAAATTTTTCATGCTTTAGAGGAAAATAAAAGCAGAGAGCAAGTATTCATTAATGAGCATTGCAGATTTGATGGTCATTAAACTTCATTCGCAAACTGCATGTCAGATTTCACGAATGACGAATATGCGGATATGCATTTAACTTACGGCCGAACGGATGACAATGATCGTTTACACAAAGAATCTACCAAACGCAATATCCGAGAAGGCGTTGCCCGCTTCTTACCACGTTTACAAATATCGATCGACGGCTGCGGGAGACAGAATCCTTCAAAATAGCCAGGCCAAACGCAGGACAAGAATGCAGTGGGCACAAATCTGACACAAAAAACCGAGTTTTTTAGCGATTTGTCGATACCCCATCATTCTTCAGTCAGATGTTCGATTGGGCCAACAAGATGACGCTTACAAAGAAACAACGAGATGAATTGATAAAGCTGTTTTATCTGAACGGGGGAAATGCTGCCGAAGCAGTGCGAATTGATCGGCGAAACCACAAGCTAAGACGAGGCCCGTATTCCGTAAGAAGTGTACGTGATTTGGTAAGAAAATTTGAAGAAACTGGATGCACTTGTGATTGACCTCGATCTGGGTGGCCATCTGTTCCATTTGAAGTTGTTGCGGAAGTGCATAACACGATTACTGCAGGTCCATCGCATACTGCAAGAAGTGTTGCTCGCAATTTGGATTTACCGAAAACCAGTTCTCGGGCTTCTGCGGTCTGTTCTGTGAATGTTTCCTTATCGGTTTCAGCGCGTCCAGATGTTGTAGTCAGGAGATGAGGAACTGCGTGTGCACTTCGTAAATTTTTTCATCATCAGATATGATGAAGATGACAGATGCCCGCTGTGGATAATATGGACGGATGAGGCACACTTCCCTTTAACTGGAAACGTTAACACCAAGAACTGTGTTCAATGGGCTGACAAAAACCCTCACGATGTGGCACCAGTGCCTTTACATGAAGCCAAAGTGACTGTGTGATGCGGCATCGCTAGCACATTTGTACTTCTTTGACGAGGTCACTACCACAGGTTTGAAATCGTGCTCTGTCAAAAGTGCTCGGTATAAATCAATGTTGCAGAATTACGTTATTCCTGAATTGCAGCAACGAAATGTCATTAGTGACATTGTAAGGATGCAAGATGGGGCTCCTCCACACGTCGCTCAATGTGTTCGACCAGTGCTGCAACAGCACTTTGGTGATAGAGTCATCTCTCGTAACTTTGCAGTTTTGTGGCCACCGCGATCCCCTGACCCCCTCCCCCTACTATGGATTTCTGGTTCTGGGGTTATCTGAAATCTAAGGTGTACACACCTGGTCCACGAGATGTGCCAGAATTGCAAGATGTCATAATACATGAAGTTATGCAGATTCCTCCTTTCATGTTACGTTCGGCACTGTTGTCCACAATCTCCCGAATGCCGTTGTCGCCTGCGAAGGTGAACACTTTGAAAACCTGTAATTATAACTTTCCATTCCAATAACAGCTTTTTTTTTTTTCTCTCTTTCCTCCCTGTGTTGTCATTATGATGCTCTTCTTTGCAAATGCTTTACGCCGGCAATTTTCGTCATACGCTAATTGTTCCAACGCTATTTGTGGTTTTTCAATACGCTGATCAATTTGCGCAAGGAAAAAATGGGTGTTGCCATTCGAAAATTTCGAAATTCACTCACTGTAACCGTAACCGTGAGCTCTGCTTTGTTTAGAATCATCACAATCTTCAGCGCATACCTCCAAACAATCATGTCTGAAATTTTGGTTCAGTTGGTTGAGTGGATAGGCCACTAGGGTTTCATATATAGGGAAGTTTTTTTTTACCACCTTGTATATATATATGTAATGATATTTTTAAATCTAATTTTAAATTAATTTCCTAATTTCGTAGCTTAATTTAGTCCATATTAACTTCATTCTAAAATGTTCTCTTATTTCCTGATTCAAATCCAGTTTTTTTATTTAATTAATGTAACGGAAGCTCTGTAAAATTACTGACATCGACAAGTTTTCACACTCAGAGTGAAGGGATAAAAAATTGTCGAGGTAAAACATTCTTCCAAAAGATATCTAGATTCCCGTACCTAAAGCGGCAGGTGTAAAGAAATCCCTATCAGAATCTCATGGTATTTAAACACTGGGAAAAATATTTTCCCTCTTGCCCCTTTTTCACTCTCTTCTGTTTTCTTGCCACGGTGTGAACGGACGTGTTCTGTTCGCGCTTCTTGTTAATAAATTATGCCTCCCGGGATAGAATTTATACAAATAAATAAAATAACAAATAAAAACAAAATTTAAAAATTTCAAAGTGTCTTCACTCTGTCTTCGGTCACAACTCTGGACGATTTGTTTTTAAAGTCACGATATATGTAAACATATTTTAGCAGTTAAATAGAAGAAACTTTTGAAATTTTAAAACTTCAATTTATTTCACCACGGGAGTCATAATTTACATACAAACAGTAAGTTGTAAGAAATTCATCAGTCTACATC
>JAPMOR010000827.1:157689-183351 GCA_026543865.1 Argiope aurantia
ATATATATATATATATATATATATATATATATATAATATAACGGAACACAAAAAACTGTATTTTTACTTAATACTGATACTTACTGCATATTGCTTAACACTGAAAAATTCCATGATAATACTGGAGAATGAATTTTTCAATTTTAGGATGATTCATTTTTGAAGTCACGGTATACATATACTCATAATGCTTTGCTTTCAAAATGATGAATCAAGCTCAAAATTGCAATATTTTGAAATACTGAAATGGAGATTTAGGATTAAGTAAATATGCATATATCTAAAAAAATTATCAAAAAATATAATAGCATGCTTAAATTAAAAAATTTAATTGCACATTTAAATAGATTTTATGGTTTTTTTTTTTTTGTATTTTAGTTTTATTTGCAGAAATGAGAATAAAATTTCTGCCACATTAGTTTCATTAATCTGTTCAGAGTTGAATTCTGACTACAAAGAAAGAGCAATAGTATCGAAATAAGGAGAAACAGATAATTTTTCCATCTTTCTTTACCCATTAGTTCACCATTACTATTATTTACGTTTAATGCAATGCAGACGTACCCTGGATGATTTTCTCATTTCCATTTACTTAAGAGATGCATGTTTTTCATCTCATCCTCACTGAAATCCTGAACTGTATGTAACAGTTCGCATGCTGATTAGAATAGACATATGCCAGCTTCAGCAGCTGTATAATTACTATCAGCGGCAAATTGCTCGTCTTTATTTTCCAGTTTAATGTATAAGTTTTAATTTATTTCAGTGTGCTATTATAAGAATGGCAGCGGTGCCCAATTCTCGGTCAAGGAAAAATCCTCCATGCAAGTAGTTAGGCTTACAGAATCTCTGGTGTCCTTTAAGTCCTTATAATGAATAAAATATCAATAAGTGCCCCGAACGAAATGCTTTATCTAATTAGGAGGTTAAATAAATTCTTATGCCTCGGAGTTAGCCAATTATGGAAGTTATTCTACAATGTGTTTCTATACACCTCCCGGTTTTAGGAGTATTTTGTGGTTTTGATTTGATTAAAGCCTCTATCACATGAAGCTGATTTCCTAGGGCTAACACAAGTCTTGATCCCGGAAGGGGCTGTGATAGCCTCGTGGTAAGATCTTGAGTAGAACCGGAAGATTCCGGGTTCGAAATTCAATTTTGTAGCTTCTGAGGGTAAATACCCCTGAGCAACCGAGAGCAGAAATCTGACACTCACACACGCGCTTTCACAACCCCTTTTTACAGGGGGGCTCTTTCACACACCTCACAGATAGTACACAGGGTGAGGAACAATCATGCCCTAACCAGGACTCGAACCTGGGAGGCTCAGATCATGGGGAAGGCGCGATACCCCTAGGCCAGGACGCCGGTTATATTCTTTCACTGACGCAGAAAAAGGAAAAAGGGGGTGTTAGTTCGGGCACTGTCCTAATTATCCACTCGCCGTTCAAAATTACGAGGTACATCTCACAATAACCCTAGTGTTGTTCTAAAATTGGACATTAATATAACTAAGTTTAGTTTAGTCTAGTTATATTAACATTCCATTGTTAAAGCAACACTAGGGCTAATCTAGGACCGGCCTCGTAATTTTGAACCGCGGTCAGATGATGAGGACGACAACTGAGTTGGTGCCCTCCTCTTCAGACTTCCACACCACACCAGCGGGAAGTTCGACGCAACCCCGACGGATTTTTAATATAACTAAATAAAAACAAAAATTGAAAGATTTTCGCCATTTCATTTCGGTAGTCGACAACCGATTTCGTAGAACAGAAATATATGATCTCTCTAAGAAAATAAGGCGTAAGAGCTGTCATTTGAGATGCTATTGATTCTAGTAATTCTGGTATCTAACTATCATACCTGTAAATAATTTACTCCTAGTTCTCAAATGTTAAAAGAAAATAAATCGAAACACATACGACAAGGGCCATTTTAGTTGTTCGTACTCCAGATTAGCGTAAATGATGCGCTTTTGGTTGAATCGAGTCTTCAACAAGTGACTCTTTGGGTTATAAAATCCAGATTTTGTCCCTATGTCATCATGACCACAATTTTGGATTTAAATCGAATTCGCATTAGATTTTTATCTCTGTGATTAGATGTGGAAACTATTTACTTCAAAATAGTCAAAGAATACTTGTTTTCAATAGATTTAAAATTGGAAAAAAAATTGTCTCAATCCCCATTTTAAAGTTACATTTTATAATTTTGTGCGTAGATTTGATTTGATGTAGTCTGATTAGATTAATAACTATGTATAACTAAAAAATTTTATAAAAAAAAAAATCTTGTGGCTAGACTGGAAATTGAAATATTCAAAGGGTAGCAAAAACATTCATTGCTTCACACATTCTTTGCTTTACGGGTATTTCGTGGCGTATTTCAAGAATTTACAAACAACTTAGAGAAAAGTGTTTTCTAGACAACCGGATTTTATTATGAAATAATTGCTTAAAAAGATTTTTACTAGAATTCGGGGGGGGGGGGGGTCCTATTTGTAATCAATAAAAAGTTTATACTGAATCGCACAAACCCCAAAAAGCGTTGAAATATGAAACTTTAGTCTGAGATCTGAATAGCATTCTTATATAAATAATTTTAAATAAGAAAAAAAAATTATGAAATCAAACTTTAAAATACTTTGCAAATCACTGTGTTTATTTATTTGTTGGTTGCATCACATTTCTTTTTCGATGTTTATAGTTAATAATAAATCGTTTTTTGAATTTTATTTGTTGGTTGCATCATTAATGAGTACAAATGGAAGACATAAATTGAATCCTATTTGAAATTTCAGTCTAAGACAAAGATGCACGTACCATCATTTGTACAAACTTAAATTCGTATAGTAACGAAATTTCAAAAAGGATTCAGGACCTAGATATCCCTCGGAGTGGTTTACAGAGATAAATGTTACAGTATAAAGGTGTGAAATTAGTTTTTTACTAGTAATAAAAATTTAATTATGGTTCTATCTTTAAAGCGATGTGCGTATATAAAGAGGCATAAAAATTTCTCAGTTTAAGGGGAAATGAATTACTTTAGGTAGAGTCTAGAGTTTGTGTATTTCGTTAAAAACGCATCTGGTGTTTGTGTCCAGGCAGATTTTTAGGTCAGGATGTCTGAGAATATAAAGACTTTATTTTTGATTTATAATATTCAATTTTTTTAAAAATGGGTTTTTATGGAATCCAAAAGGTTTTGATTTTGAGATAAAATAAATAGAAAAAGTAGGAAGATTGTTAACAGGATAACTGAAGATTCTAAGTACCTTTTCGGACAAAATTTTCTGCTGGATAAAATTGCGTCGCTTTTTTTTTTTTTTTTTTCAGTCTGTAAGTCATGGTTTTCAGGACGAATAACTTATTCTCTAGATAGTTTGTAGGTTTTCATTGTACAGATGGCGCCACAACTTAGAAGGATCAAATTTCAAAATTAGCTTTAAGGTTTAGTTCCTGGTTTTGTTACGTTTCTCAATAGGGATTTTGTGCTGCCTTGTAAGTCCCCCCCTTGCAGTTGGAGCTATGGCGTCGACGTTGAAGGATAGTGTGCTGCATTGGAGGAAAAAGTTGGAAAGAACGGAAGATGAAAGTGTCGTAAGTTTTTAGTGTTTTATTTTTTTTAATTATTTTGATTATCACATATTAATATTCTATGCATAAAAATAATTTAAATGTTTGTTTAATGAAGTTTATTAGTAAAAAAGTTGCGGTAGATGTAAACAGATGCTAAGATTACGGTCATGAAGAATAAATATCGGTGTAAAATCCTGACACGTACGCACGCCATATGATATATATATTGTAGGATTATGTGTGTCTTAAATATGAAAAATAATTTTTTAAATAATTTTGGACTATTTTATGTCGTCTGTTTATCAAATTTTCTAAGTTGTATCTAATTCCTAATTTCATGTATCATTGCAAAAATTAACAATACTAAAATAAATGTCAACTTGAAATTTAGTGACAATTAAAAAAAAGGGTTTGCTAATAGTGCATTTTGTGTGTGTGTGTGTGTAAATTCTTATTATATTAATGTTTTTTTATTACATGAGTTTCTCATCTTTATAGCGTATTATTAGAAAATTTAAAATGTAAAAAAAATTATATGCATTTTATAATCAATTGCCTGTTCATGATTTAAACGATAAGCATGTTGATCGAATTGTTACTTTATTATTCCTCTTATCACAAGATAAATACGGTATGTAATGCATGTGCGATATATTTCGTATATTTGATATTTGTACGATGTTACTCAGTATTTTGAATGCATTACAATAACGTGAAGGTACTGTAAAATTATTATAGGCCATTTTGTATTAATATATTTAACAAATATTTGTAAGACGGTTAGACCAAACTGGTGTCTAATTTACGCTTTCAGCGTGTATATTTATTAGTTGAGATTTTAAGATGTATATTTATTTGTTGAAATTTAAAATTTTTTTAAAAATGTAGAAATTCAGATTTATATAAATGAAAAATGGTTTAAAAATTCCCATAAAAACATTGACAAATCTGAAAATTCAGATAGATTTTAAGATATTTTGTTACAATTTCGTTTCTTTCCTTCTTCAAGAATTATATATATGCCATTATAAACTTGTCACAACTTTGTATTCCACAGAAAGGTTCATAAAGCTCTTATTTTTCCAAATACACATATGAGTTGATACTGGAT
Organism: Argiope aurantia; assembly: GCA_026543865.1. NCBI lineage: Eukaryota > Metazoa > Arthropoda > Arachnida > Araneae > Araneidae > Argiope > Argiope aurantia. Next base: position 162,382 of record JAPMOR010000827.1, read on the forward strand.
AGAAAGAAATGTTCATTCTTCCTCTGATAAGCATCAATATAAATTCAGCACAATATACATTTTGTATTAATATACAGTAGTTTCAGTTATTGAACATTGTTTAAATTGACAGCAGTTTCAAAATTATTAAAAACATTAATATTGAAATGTACTTGATAGTTCAATTTTAGTAGGATATTTTGTTGCTTGTAGAGGGCATCAAGATCAAATTATCATATACAGAATATCAATGCCTTTGAATCCAAGTCTATTAGAACTGTGTGAGAATAAATGATATTTATCTTCAATGATTTTTGATTGTGAATGAATATTTGGGGGCAGATAATGAAATTGTCTGTCCTGCAAGCAATGAGAGGAACAAGTTTTATGAGAAGCAAATTAGTTCAATAATGTTAAAATTCATAACTTTACACCTATTTAAGAATAGATGGACTAAATGCCATTGAAATAATACTTAAGTACATTGAATAATAAGAGGAAACTTCATTTAAATGAAAACCTCATTTCTTGTTTAATATAATAATCCTAGATGATTAGCTTATGAAGCTATGCATCATCCTAGATGATTAGCTTATGAAGCTATGCATCATTTTTATATCAAATTATGTATTAGTAAAAAACATTGTTTAATATTATTCCTTATCATTCTTTATTATTAAATATTAGCCTGCTGCATTTATATGAGATAACTGAAACTACTGTATCCTTTTAATTTTTGAAATTATATATCATCAGTTCTGATTGAAACTGTCATCTCAAAGTAAAAGCTTATATGAACTTATTTATAGTGGCTATAAGCTATATGTATCAAAGCTACAATAATAAAGCTATGAAAGCTGTACATATTAGATCAGTTGCACTTAGTGAAAGGTTAAAAAAAAGTTGTCCGTGATTTAATTTAGGAGAAAGTGGGTTATTTTCAGTAGTAGTAGTATTAAGAAGTGCTGTTATATCAAGCAAAGTTCTTAGAGTGATTATTGATATCATGCGTAAGTTGCACATTATTAAAATTAAATTAAATAATTTTTATAGTATTTAATATTTATGGTAGTATTGCACTCTATGTTATAGTGGTATATTATAGTAACGATGTTTATTATAAAAAAATATTTCATTAAAATTCAATTGAACAGAACTATGCAGATATATAATTTCTTTTACAGTCTTAAAATATAATACCACATTTGATATGTTTATGTATTACTGAATAGTTTTAAGTATGGGAGAAATATCAATTAACAATAACACAGTAACTTCCATTTGTTCTTCACACTTTAAGCCTTTTTTTTTCCTATTTTTTTAGAGCTTTTATTAATATAAAGAATTTATTTGTTATTAATATTTCTGATAAAATTCTTTGAATGGGGAAAAGTGCAGAGCTATAAAAAGTAATAAAACTTAACTGTTTGAACACTGTACCCAATCTGACATAGTTTGTAATCAATATTGTTATCACTACTTATTGTGAATTTAGATCACAAATATTCACAATAAGTAGTCATAAAAATAAACAGACCCTAAACACAATTACTATTAAAATATTATTTTTTATAAAATATCTATCATCAATATATATCAATCATGATTAAAGAGAATTAAATTATAAATATAAAATTTTACTTTTGACATGTGAAAAAAAAAACTTATTACTTATTAAATTATTTACTTATTAAAATGTAACTTATAGTAAAAATTCTTCCAAAACTTATTCATAAATTGTATGACCCTCTAAAAAGATGACTCGCACTATTTTAAATTAATGTTGCCATCATTTTAAAATGAAATGAAAAATTACACTGCACCTCTTATAACACAATGATCCACATATATATATACACATATTCTTAAATGTAATTCTGTAAATTTAAACTTTGTATAAAGAACACTAGCTAAAACTTAAAATTGTTTTAATATTTATTCAATTCTTTTTGTATGAGATGTTTCATTATTCATATAAAAGTTTTTTTTATTGGATTGAAGATTAAACTATTAGATATCAGATATGTTTTGCATGCAATATAATTACATGAATCTAAATATTTACATAAACATTATAATACCTCGGATATTAAAACAAGGTGGTTACAGAAACTGAAAAAAAAAAAAAAAATCCCTCACTTTTCGCCATCTAAATTTGCAACATTCCCCAAACGCAGGATTACTAATTATATTAGTGTCCTTTCTTCTAGCTCAGAATTAATGTATTTGTATGATATATATATATAATTATAAAAATTTTATGCATTATTTAATCTGAAAAGATATTTTTATGAAATTAAATTTCTTAAAAATGGGATGAACATCCCCCCCCCAAAAAAACTATTAAAATAGTATGTTAAACTTTTTATATATAAAAAAATATCAGATATTTTAATAAAACTTTACTTCTAAAACTGCATAAAAATTCTAAAAAACATTAAAACTACTCTTTGCAACATAGGATATTTTGCAAATAGTAATAGTTATTAGGATTTTTGCTCAAAATTTTAAAAAAGGTGAATAATTAATTGCAGCTCTTTGCTTAAATACCAGAATAATAAGGTTGCAACATAAATATAAAAATGGTATAGTTATATGTATCTAACCTATATTTTAGCAAAGATTTAAAAAGAGAAACTGCCAAAATATTACTTCAAATCTTTTTCTTTTTTTCAAATCAAGAAAGATAAATTGTTCTAATACAAAATTTAGTATTTTATAATTGAATATAAGTTGTTGCTCTTTTTAATTATATTTATTATAAATAATACTGGAAATAAGGTACTATTTTACAGATAGCTCCAGTTACAAATAACAATTACTTGCTTATTAAGATGTAAAAAAAATTTGCAAATAATTATTATTACTTTCAAAATTGAAATATCAATTATTAAAATACTAATAAAAACACATGGTTTAAAGCAACCAGTCCTATTTTAAGTGAATTAAAAAGTTTTAAAAGCTTCTTTTGCAAGATTTTCAGACCTGCGATTTCTTTCTCAACTCTTAAACTCTTTTTGAGATCTAAGATTTTTTTTTGGTATTTAATTCTTTATTTAATTTTGTATTTAATTCTTCTATTCATTTTTTGTATTTAATTCTTTAAATTGATACTCTGCTTCTATTTTCGGATTTTTTACTTAATTCTTTTCCTTCTTTCTCTCGTGTTTGTCTCAAGAATTCCTCATACTTAAAAAAAAAAAAAATCGGTAGTTTTGACCTTTCACAATCTCCCAGTCTTTATTGATCAAATATTACTGTTTCATGAGAAAATATGTGTAATTTGTAACAATTATATAGTATCATTACAATGCTGCAAGAGCAGGTTGGACACAAATTCTCTCAGTTTTTTTAACAGTAACAAAAACTGGTCTTTTCAAAAGTTTCATTAATGTTGTTAACCACATTTATCAGCTTATTGCTTTTCTTATTGTAATGAAATTCCAAAAAGTCACCATACCCTTGCCAGAAAGCTGTCCTGGGTTGTTGTTGCTATGATCGTTTTATGACATTAAGCTTTGGATGCAGAGAAATTGTCAAAATTGCTGCTCATGCTTAGTGCCGAATGCTTTCATCAGCAATTTTCCTTGAATTTTAGACATTTTTATGAATTTCTCTGACTTTTCTCTAAATTTTCTAGAATTAAAAAAATCCCTAATTTCCCAGTTTTGTCGTCACCTTGTTAAAGAATATATATGTGGTAACTTGAAATATAAAACTTGACCAAAAGTTTCCTACTGGTATGTTAAATAAATTATATCAATGCTTATGGCATGATTATTTCATATTTGATTTATTTTTAAAATTTTCAAAACATTAAAAGATAGAAATTTTAAAGAAAAATAACTATTTTAAAGTATTTCAGAATATTTTATTCAGACATGGCTTTTATTAAAAACTTGTTAAATTAGTTTTAAAATTTCTTTGGCATATCCTGGGATTCAGATTTGATTAATTTTTTTAATTGAATTCTAACTCCATTAAAAATATTTTAAGAAGCTGATAGCAATATTAAATGTAAGTTCTAATATTTTAGTTGTACTGAATGTTAATCTTACGAATTTATTGTGTATTTTAAATAATTCCTATTGCAAACACTGGTGTTTTTTTCCTTCCATGGAAAGAAGTCAATCACAATAAAATGCCTAATAAAATAGTTTTTCAAAGATGTGATTGGTCTTCTTTATTTTGTAGATGTATTTAAATATCAATTATTAATATAACATTATCCAGATCTATCATTTAATGTAACTAATATAGTTTTACATACAATAACTTTAAATGTTATTTTAGTTATTAAATGCCAGAGATTAATTATTAGCTCATACTTGAATTTTTATTACATCTAATTTGTAATGTATTGATCAATAATTTTATATTTTAATTGTAAGCCAGAGGCCAGAATTATATAAAAGATTTGGTTTTTAATTGAGAGTTCTTTGGTTGTTATGTTTTCCACCTCGATACTTAAGAGAATCATTAAAAATATACAAAATTTATTTATTAAAAAAAGTGGCTCATATGAAGGAGATAAAACCCCCATTAAATAAAAAATCAGATTCCTTGTTTATGAAATATAACAGATGTGATTTTTGAAATTTGCTTTTACCTGTAAGAACTTAAAATTCTTAAAAATGAGCCTCGATAGATTTTCTTTTAATCTTAAATTTGTTTTTAAAAAATTCAATAATTCATAATAAACAAAATTGTCAAGATTTTATATACAATTCTCTTTTTACACTCATAAAAAAAAGTTCAATTATAATAAAATAATATCAAATAATTTTTTATAAATTACTGTTTGGCAATTTATTTATATAAGGACAAATTAAGATCTGAATTTTTACAATTGAAAAGTTCCGCAGTCTTTAAAATTTTTACCACTAGCTGGTAGTAAAATTTCATAAACATACATAAAATGCATTAAGTTTACTCTTTAACTTCAGAATAATTATGAATCGTGAACAGAATATTCAAGAAGAGAAAGTTAAGAGTATTTGCTTCCTGGGTGTGAAATTCTTTCAACAACGTGAACCATTCAGTATATCATTTTATAAATCAGAAGTTAATTACGTGAATAAAAACATTTAAAGTTTAAAATGTTATAAAGCTATTCTAAGCATAATGTATTAATGAATTCGACTAAAGAACAAATAATAAAAATCCAGTTATATAATTTTACATCATGCTATTAAAACACTTTTGAAACAGGGTTTACCATTGCATATCTGGATTACTTTTACAATTTAGAATCTACAAGGAAAATAAATGTAAAGAAGAAGAAGAATTTTTTTAAAAATCGACATTTAGCACATTTATTATAAATTTAATCCATTTTAATTGATTTTAAAGATATAGCTTCTATAGTCTTACCTTGACAGGTGTGCCATGTTTGAAGTATATCGCAGAAGCCACACAACAGCGGTGAGTGTATGTAGTTAGCATATAAAAATAACTATGCACAGAATCAGTTAATGTGGTGACAGATGAAGAAACAATGCTTTTTGTTGCAATTGCTGTATAGTCAGATGGAAAACTGTTGCTTTTCGTTACAACTGCAGTAGTGTCTTTTTTTGGCCAGATATAAGATATCTTAATAGGGTCTCTGATAGGTAACCAAAAGAAGTTTTCTCCAAGGATTATAGCCTTAATAATCACTGGTCCTGGTTTTACAAAATGGAATTTTTCTAGATTTCTGTTTATCATGATTATTTGACTCTCTGCAGTCATCTAGTTTGATAAATAAAACAATGGAAATAGTTAGAAAGTATAATTTTCTTTAAACAAATTACGAAATCATATTTCATTATGTTGGACAGAACACAAAATATTCTATATTTACATAAATAGCACTTAATCTGTAACATACATTTAGAATTCTATTAAGCATTAAATTAACTTGAATTTGTCAAATTATGAAATTAGATGAAGTGAGTTATAAGGAAATAATAAATGTGTATGCAAAGCTCGCATATCAGTTTAAAGCAATATTGTAGATAAGCTACTAAATACTAAAATATTTTTATAAATAATATTTACTTTTTATAATACTGATGAGATTGTTCTTTTTTAATGCTTTTGTATTTAAAATTGTCTTCTTTTGATGATATTCTTAAATTCGTATAAGTTTTTAAGGAAATATTTCCCATATTAATGAGAATTATTAGGGGAGAGTTGGGACAGCTGCATTTATGTCTAAATAAAAGATTAGAATCTATTTTGAATTTTTCCATCAGATAGAGCAGCTTTAGTCCCTTGCTTAATCTTAATTGTTATACTAGCTATAATATTATTTGTGTTTAAAACAGAAAACCAGATTTTTATTCTCAGAAGTAAATACAAATTCTTAATTTTTTTAATGATTTAAATGTATAATAAAGATACAGTGTTTAAAAACTGTCAAAGTAAGCTTAAATGTAGCATGCTTTGTGATATGTATTTTAAGAGAAAATTCTGCAGAGGAAAGAATGGGACAATATCAATTAGGAAGGAATAGGTCATGCTTGATTATATTTCCATACATTTTCTAAATAGCTAAATATACTACCGATTAAAGTTATTAATTTTTCTTAATGTTGTTTAATAAAATTTATCAAAATATATGTTAGAATGCATTTATTATGTTATATAATATATATTAATGCAAAGCAATAATGTACAAGAATAAAAAAACCCGAGCTTCATTTAACCAAAATAAAGAGCATAAAATAAAATTCCACCCTTTTTCAAAACTTTAGTTAAGAGCACCAGATTATCGAAACATGTTTTGTTAGTCTTTTATTAATTGTATCGTATAAAGTCAGAATACATACTTGTAGATCATTCAGTATCTTTTCACATAAAAAATATTTTCTACTTAAAATCATGTTTATTACTTAATTTCAGATAAGGGAAATTCTACTGCAAATATAATAGAAGTAATAAACAATATGATAAATACTAAGCAATGAAAAAAAAAAGCTAAATTAGGAAAATTATTAAAGCTTTTGTCACTTAAAAATTACTAATTTTATATTTTTTTATGTAAATTGCACAGATATGGAAGAAAAAACATCCAGCAAGAGAAAAATATATTAAATAATAACATATTGCAATCAGTGGAAATGGTTGTAAAAGAAAAGTTTTCAAAATGTGGCACCATCAATGAAGATTTCAAAATCGGCTCTTGTTTGGAATGTACAAAACCATAAATTATTGAATTAAAAGGATATCGGAATACAATATTTATTAATTTTAATTTTCTCAAACCTTGTCTCATGAGGGAGGTATGGGACAAAGATGTTACAATTTTTAACTGTGCAAATAAAAGCTAATTGTTTGTATTTTGCTCTTCATGTATTTTTTAAAAATAAAGAACATAGTTAGATTTTATTCATTAAACTTGTGAATTAAAAATCTTCTTGAAATCTGTCCCATTCTTTTCAATTTTTCCTTAAGTACAATATTTTGTCCCAATGATTTATTATATCATCTGAATGAAAGCATTTACACTTAGACTTTAAAATTTGTATTTTTTAAAATAATATAAGCAGCTAAGTATTTAATAGTTTTGAGTCTTGAAATATCTTAATTTTCTTTTAAATTTGTTATCTAGAATATATATTCATCTAGTGAAAAACTAATTAAAATTGAAAAAATTCAATGTTTTATTAAAAGGAGAATTAGTGTAGTATAATGAACATCTTATATTTGCTTATATACATAAATATTTTTAAAGCTTCTCTATGACATTCAAATAACCATATGGTAGGTATCAAAGCCAAATTATTCAAATTGATAAAATAGAGGGGAAAATACCTCTTTTCAGAGATGTTAAATTTAAGATAATTTTATTGATCCTAATTTTTATTTACATTGCTTAAAAGATTCTGTGATAAATATACCAATAGATTAGCTTCATTTAGGAATAAAGAGCAAAATTAAATAAATATTGAGTTTTTCAGATGTCGCTTTTTAAAATGATTATTCAAAATTCAAATTCTTGTGCTACCTATTTATTTAGATAAGAAAAGGAAAAAGCTGCCTATCTTATTTCATCGATTTGAACCTATGACCTTTGGTCAATAAATGGACACTTTCTGACTTTGGCACTTGCCTGTGATACAAAATGATACAGGTGATTTAGTTTTCTTCTTTTTGATTTCAAATCAAAATTTTAATGGTATTTAATCTTGCAGTATTCATAGTAAATTTTCATTTTGTTGATGGAGTTAAAAGCAGATGTGAACTGATGGTGTTGGATTTCTGACAGCTGCTAAGAGTAGTTTAAAATTTCTTTGAGCTTTTGGAACTTCTCAAGGTTGAAAATTTGATTTTTGCCTATAATTTACGAACAAATTCAATTTTATTATTTGAAAATTTCAATAAATTTACTATCTCTATCAACTGAAATTGCTTAAATTAGGTAAACAGCTTTTAAAACTAAACTAAAAGGAAATGAAAGTCATTGCTTGGCTTCAGTGAAACATTAAAATTTCATACACAATACTAATTTTTCTTTTTAATAAACTCAAAAATAATCTCAGGTATGTAAAGAATATTTCAAAGTTCTCACAAAAGCATATTGAATTTGATATAATCAGTAAATAAAATTTAACACAAATACCATGTACTTGCAATTAACATTTTATCCATAAGTGCAGTACCTGAAAGTATTTTATTCGTAAGTTGAGTTGCTAGAAAGAAATAATTCACCAGCTTGCAAAATCAGAAAAGAGTTTGTAAAAATTAATCAATTAAAGATAAATAACTTTTAGAAAAATTATATTTAGAGATTAAAATAAATCCAACATTTTCTTTAGCGATGGCTATTGCACCGTATGAAGAAAGCCAATATTGTTTTTGATCCAAAAAATTCTGCATCTCAGAATTAAACATGGTGGTGGCTCTGTCATGATTTGGGATTGTATGGCTTCAATCAGACTTGGAAATTTAATTTTTACAGATGGCTTTATGAACCATATGATTTACTTGGATATACTTCACAACAATCTAAATAGAATTGCTTAAATTTGAGTTTAGATGGAAATTTCATTTTCCAGCACCATTCAAAACACATGGCATGTAATGTCAAAATGGAATATCTTTTTAATTGTGAACTGCTATTGCACACACCACCATAGTCTCCCAATATCCATGTCATAGAAAATCTGTGGGCCATACTTGAAGAGAGCTCTTAAAATTTAGAAACAAAGCTCATTTAAAACAAATGTTCAAGAAAAATGGAGTAAAATATTTTCAGATACCATTCAAAATCTGGCTGAATCAGTACTACGAATTTGAATGAGGTTATAAAAGCCAAGAGGACATGCAACTAAATATTGACACTTTGCATATGAGATATTAAAAATTCATTTATGTACTCTCAATTTTTTTTTTTAGATAAAAATCTGCATATGTTTATGAAAAATGTTTCTGAAACTTTTCATTTTGGAGGTTTTTCATTTACCATTCTTTATTTTTACTTTAAATTAACTATTTATTATTTGTAAATATAAAAACAAATTAACCCTTCTTGATAATGTGTGATTAATATTAAAAGTTAGATTTACCTGGTAAAAATGAGATGTATTAATTATTTGAGCCACTGTAGGTATCTAAAATTTTAAGGATAATTCAATTTATAGTGTTTAATTAGTCCATATTAACTGATACAACAATCAAAATTGACAAAATATATTTCCATGATAAAATTTAAAGTTTGTCTGCAGCCTTTCAAACTTTACTAAAAAGAAAGGGAGAAAAAAAAATCATTTGAAAGATCATTATACAATTAGTCACTTTCAATCCATTTTATTCACTTCTTGACGTTCTAAAAGACTGAAATTTTATAAAATTTTGTATTTTCAAGAACAATAAATTATTTTAATTCAGAACTTAATTATCAGTTAATCATTAAATTTCAACTTCATTTTAATATTCCTTGTAGTGTGTTTATGTAATAATAAATCACAGGATCAAAAAGTAGAAAGTAATTAAAATTTTTGTAATGTTTAGTATACTAATAAAAATATTTACAAAAGCCTTTTTGTTATTAAATTAAGAACTTCACTGGAACATAATGAATTACTAGAAACGAAATCGACTTCTGTGCCTCGTCTACCTTAACTGCTTTTATCTTGATTTATTCATGGGTTGGGTTACAAATTGCAAATCAGACGTTAAAGGAACAGACTAAAGCATTTCTTAATTTTTACATAAGTTCTTTGTTCTTGATTTAGAATTCCTGTCTAAGTGTTCCTGTAGACTATTGATAAATCAATAAAAATTATCTTGGTTATAAATTATTCATAATCTCTGCGTTACGGGACTAGAGTAAAAATTAAAATCTGAAAACTTTATATGGTGAAAAATACTTACAGTTTTTGTCATTTTAATGACAGTTCAGTAAATCTCGTTATTTGTAGTAAACAACGACGCTTGTATAACAGCTGAGCCAGCTGGTAAAGTAGTAGTTTTGTTTTCCGTTGAAAATAAGTAATTCCTCGTTTTTGATTAATTTTATATCAAGTGACGCCACACATTCATAGCGGTTGATATTTTTTAAAATTATAGAAAATAGAACTGAAAGTGAGATTTCAATAATTCGTGGAATAAACTCTTTTTATCTTCTTTTTTAAACTTGTATCAAAATAAGTGTAGATATGTCTAAAGTGATAAAAATACTTCGAACCATAGGGTGAGGAGAGAATCATGAAAATTAAAAAAATTTCAAAGTATATATATATAATATATATATATATATTCTCTCCACTAAATTCTTTCCAATCACTTATAATGTCTTGTTACATTTCTTTTCTTCTTGTAATAATTTCTGAAGTGGCAATGAATTTCATTTTCATGAATATATTACTGAACGCGAACATAGCAAATCGATTAAATGATTGAATCCTTTTTCATAGATGAAATATATTGAAAATATTTAAAGATCGATTATTTTATTTTATATAATGCTCTATTTTAAAATTATTAATTATATACATGTCCATTTTAGTTGCAGTGACTCTTCAGACGAATCTCCCCTTCTCCACTAGCATTTCTTTCGACATAATTATCAATTTTGCTTTAATTCTTGAAACCGCCATAGCAGTTTTGATTTCGGAGAATCACGGCTTCATGGAACCGATTTCCATTGAAGATCCTGCATTCATGTAGGCGTGATTCACGTCAAATCCGACTTGCGCCAACGTCCTCGTTCGTTTTGGTGCGAATGTTTTGATGGATGACTTGCCGGTTGAGGTATTGTTCTTGTCATCTTAGCACGTTTTAGAAGTATCGGATATTTTCCAGTACTTTTGTGTTGTTCAAAGTGAAATATCGTTAAAACAAATCAATTAATTCTTCAACCATTTGAATTCTAGCCATTTGTTAATTCAATTTTTTTTCTTTTGAATTGATATTACATTATCTGTTTATCAACACCAAGAATAATTCTGCACACAACAGTGAAAACTGTCTTCCGGATTGCAACAGGTTATTTGCTGTTGCTACGTTCCCATCGATGGAGTTCACACAAATAACTTATAATATTCCTACATCTATCAGTATTGTACCTCTAATTAAATTAATACGTCATACACATTCAGTGAATACTCATTTCTGGCATTTATGAAATCGAAACGCGGTATCTCGTTTGATTTCAAGCGAATTCATTGCAGCGTGGGTTCGTCTCCACGCAGTGCATGCCGGGATACCTGGAGACGCGTTTCTATCTCGATGACGTCATACAGTATTTATTTACTCTTTTAAATGCTTGCTTCCATGCTCTTTCATTTGGGTTTACCATGGTTGGTCCTTTTTAGGTTTTAGGAAGCCCCGGGGAAAATTATTTGGACTCATTTTCTTTGACATTGAGATTATATATTTTTCTAACTGTAAAAACAATTCTGTAAACAAAATTCACCGATTTGAAAAATAATCTCTTTGATGCTTCCTCGCCAATCAAACCTTTTGTCAGTTTTAAACTGGTTCACGGAGACAAATATATTTTACCCTAATGAGGATGCAAATTGTGTAATTATTAATGGTAATTGTTTTAAGTTGGGAAAAAATTGGCTGTATCTTAAATTTGGACATTGGTCTAGTAAGAATTTTTTTTAAAAGTTCTTTTAACTCGTTATCTATGAGTACCATAAATCACATCATACTATCTTTAAAACCAAAACTGACAAACTTAATATGTGCGCGGTCCCTCCCTGAAAATATCCCTCTCCCCCCCGAGAAGGTCGTTTTCCCTCTGTGTTAATATATATTTCATGTGTTGACTCAGAACTAAACAGTTTGCATTCTAAGGGGGGAAACCCGTCGATTTTGCTCTTGGGAAATGTCAGTTTTATGTTATTTCAGAAAGCCATTTTCTATATTCTTCATTTCGTTCATTCTGTTTTATTTATTTACTTTAAAATTTGTCTCAAATCTTAGTTTTTATTTATGTATTTTTTACTACAAACTATTTATTTAGTTACGGACGTATTCACTTTCTTCCTTTAGCGCCCCAGCTGGGTTGTCGAAATGTCCTTCTGTATCCATGATTAAAAATACTTCTCGTGATTTCAGGTGTACTAAATAAGTGGAGAATTGAAATAGAGAAAGTTTTAGTTTAATTGAAGTATTGAGTAATGATAAACGAAACGGAATTACATTTATGAAATATTAATGAAATTGCTAAGCCTTCCCATATTTTCTTGTGGAGATGAAGTCTGGAATATCGGATGCAGGATTAGGTGCAGCTTTTAATATTATATTGTAATTTAGGATGGTAAGATCCATCCTTAAATAATTCACAAGTGCTTTCAAATCGACATGCTAATCTAATAGTTGAAAGAAACTTTTTTCTTTCTTTCTTATCCTGGATTCAAATCATGAGAATACCCAAGTAGAATAGAAACTATTTGTGTTAAATATGTTGCAATCATGCTATATTATTTTTTCCATTGTATAATATCAGGGTTCGTAGTATCATGACAAGTACTTAAATTTGAAAATCATTTTTAAACACCTTAAAAGTGCTTAATTTTTTGGAGAAACGCAAAGAAGACTTTTTGTTTCTTCATGCAATGAATCCATAATTTGAAAGCACAATCGTAAAAGCTTGTTTATCATATGTATCACTAGCCGCCTTTGGCGACCAGCTGGTTCGCCAATCTTAATGTTCGTTCAAATTTTAATAATTAAATATTTTACGCAATTCCTACTTTAATAGATTCTTCATCAAAATATTTTAAAACTTCAAATTTTAATAGTCATATAATTCACTCATAATATTATAAAAGCCTTCAGTCATAACGTAATATGTATCTCTCTAATTTTCTGTTAGCTCCCGTAGAATTTATGCTTTAAATTAAAGTGGAAAGAATTAATCTGCAATTAATATAATAATATTTTTTACTGAAAACAGAGTCACTGATGGTTTCAACTTTATGGGCACTAAAGAATATCTTTCCTAATTTATGTAATATCTCAAGAATTTCTCAACAAAATTTTCTCAGATTCATCATGAACAGATCGATTAATTAACAATGTTTAGTTTTAAATGCATCAAACACTAAGAAAATAAAATGAATCGTTTAAAATAATCGGTCGAAAACAGGTTTAAAAAAACTACTTAAGAAACGATGTACTTAAAACTATAAGCATATACAAAAAATACATAACTAACATAAATACAATTTAATTACAAAAGCATGCAACTAATCTAAAAATAATTTAAATCGAGAATCATCCGTTGATAATATTGTCAACAATCAGAACACAATGCGCATGCGTGAATTTTCAACGCCAGTTACGGTAACGCAAATGCCTGAATTTTTCTACGCCAGTTGGGGTAACGCTATGGAGATTAGACATTTTTAATTTCCTTTATTCTGTGTTAATTCAAAAGTACTTCAGAATGAATCTGAAAGATCGATTAATTAACAATGTTTAATTTTAAATGCATAAAACATTAAGAAAATAAACAGAATCGTTTGAAATAATCGGCCGAAAAATGTTAACCCTAGCCTCATTACTGTTGGGGGGAAAAAAACGGAAGCCCTACTCATTTGGCGGTGGGGAAAATGGAAGATTTTTTGGCGGGAAAGTTAGTTTTTAATTAATAATTAAAATTCTAATTAAAAATTCAAAAAAAGGGACCCCAGGTGTACATTCCCGACCTTTAAGGTATACATGTACCAAATTTGGTAGCTGTAGGTCAAATGACCTGGCCTGTAGAGCGCCAACACACACACATTGAGCTTTATTTATAAGTATAGATGAAAGAAAGCCAAGAAAAGGGGAAAATTCAGACAAGGAATCCATGGGTTCCAACACATATTAAGATAATGCATAATGGGTCTTTTTTTCCGCTCCCTCTTTCTTCAATAATGTGCATTGCCGTTTATTGAAATACTGGAATACTTATCCGGAAGGGAGGATACGAAATACATACTGTGCCATATTGGCAAAAAAATTTCTTGAATTCTATAAAAAAAAGCTTTTGAGATGTTGAAGAATTTAGTTAAGTTACACCTTTTAAGTATATGTTTAACCTTTTATGTGTTGTTAAAGAAGAACACACAAATTGGTTGGTTCGACCAATGGAAAATAAAAATAAAGCAGGATGAATTTGGTTCTCGGAAGAGATATTTCGAACCTGGTATAAGCTGCTGCAAAAACACTTGCAGCGAAACCTCTAGTATGTTACATATTCGATCCTCATTCTCATTAATATATCGTTTTGGAGCGATCTCTTGAACGATTTTATTAGAGGGATTTTAATGTATTATGCGGAATTGTAATTAATTGTGGTGTGTAATGAAGTAAATCAATCGCGAAAAATCTAATATGATGAGATTTTAACTTGAAGTTGTAAGTTTTCAATGATTGCCAAATTTTAGTTTTATCAAGGGGGGGGACACTGCTAGTCCTGGCACCTAAAATTTTTTAAAGAAATAAAAAAAAAGTTTTTCAAAACTTTTATTCTTCAGGGTTTAAATTTTATTATTTTATAACGTTTCTTTTTATAACTTATAGAATCCCCCCCCCCCACACACAATTCTTTACATATAAAGGTGTGTCCTGGTTGACTGAGCAGTGCACAGCATAAACAATTGTAGTTAGGAACATGAAATTTGGAAAGTTACTTCTTGGGTGTTTGAGGCAACTACGAACGGATTTTTCTAAAATTTTAATAGAACTCTAATTACAAAAATAAAAATAGAATTTTAACGCGTTTTTGTTATAAAATCATAGAATATTAGCGCACAAAAATTTTATATACCGTTTTAAAGGTTTAAAAAAGTAGCCTTTCAATTATATCAAATTTGTTTGAATGAATGCATTTTTTCTCTTTAATTTTAGTAATTTTTGAAAAATTAGTTTTGTATATCATTTGTAACATTGATTTTTATTATATTGAAATTCAAAACAATATCATAGCTTCTTCGAACCGTTGAGTCATATTATTTTACCTCTGTTAACATCATGATAAAAGGGCGAAGGAAAGTTCTTTGCTTTAATTTAAAGTTTTTAAAATAGTTCATTGAATAAAATTCTTTATAAAGCCATTAGAAGTTCATTTTTGGAAGAATTACGCTGATTTTTATATTTGCATTTACGTACGTTTCAATGATATTTTATATCTTTATTCCCTTTAGTTCCTTTGTTAGAATTTTCTTACACACACACACACACACAGACACAAAAAAAAACCCCCTCATAAATTAAAATCTAATGCATAATTTTTATTCAAATTTGGAATAATAATTTCTAATTTGTTCTGCAATTCCTGATATAGAGAATAAGTAATCTATTTATTTAGAAATATTTTACAGTTGTTTTAGTGCTTCACAAAGTGAAAAAAAATTGAAAATTTCGTGTTATTAATGTTGAATCCCAATATTTAAAAAATGGATAAAAATATAGCTTATTTTTTGATTCAGAAGCTAAATAATATATTTCTTAAGCTATCTTCAAAATTTTAAACAAATAATCTTCTAAACCAGAAGATTTTTTGGTTTATACCCCTCTTTAGCAAAAAGAAAAAAAAAATGAAAAATTTTGCCACTTAACTGATATTTGGTTTTATCGATGTTTTTTCAATCTTTTTTATGCAGTTATTTAAAATATAACTATTTGAACGTTTTTCAAAAAATTCTTCCCGAACGTAATCATATACCTTAAACATTAAAAATCCTTTACTAATCCTTTACATCAGAAAAGGATTAAACGTCCTAAACATCGGAAGTTAGAAGTGATAAGACATTTTTTTTATAGCTTGAACATTTCTGAACGCTGCTATTATTTTCTATTAAGGGAAAAAAATGATTTAAAAAAACTTATTTAGATAATGGCATTTCTGTCGTCAATTTTGTGGTAGTTTTGTCAGTCTTAACAATGATAACCATTCCAGAACGCTTAATTCTTAGCTTACTAGGACTACAAATAAAATTTATAAATGAAGTGAGTTTAGAACAGGAGGAAATTTACACTTTATATCCCAGCTATGTCGAATCTTATTTGTTGTTGGATGTATAAAAATCAAATACAAACTGTTTGGTCATAATATGCTTCTATATCAGTGACGACATTTTGAGAAATGATATATCCATCTAAATAAGCTGGTAGTTTGTTTAATAAATATTGAAAAATATCAAAGATCTTGATTTTTAATCTTATAAAAGTTGACTTAGATTTTTTTTTGTATTGATAGTTTTTTTCATTTTTATGATCCTTTTTTGTTTTTGTCAAAACCAAAAAGACATCATTTGTTTTACAATCGAAGACGTTGTGTAAATATGCAAATACAGCAATAAATATTAAAATTTAAAGAATGCACATTTAAAATTAATTTTAAAAAATCTTTTCAATGAAAACTATGCATTATGATGAAACAGAAAATAACCTAGGATTAGAAAATACGCAGATTTATGTATGCGTACACGTACAAAGGTGCTTAATTAATTAATTTATTTTTGGTTCTAGGTACTTAAAAAGTGCTTAAAATACTTACTTTTTGCAGCACTCACTAGGCGCCCTGAATATAAACAGAATATTTTTTTTATTGTGTCTAACAACATTTTTTTTAGATTTAAGACTACTTTGGCGTGCGTAAGTTTTTTCCCCCGCGTTTTGAAGTGTATAATTAATCTCTATCATCCTGGGGGGGGGGAAATAAAGCCTGATGGATTTTTTTAAATTACTTGCTTTAAGTGGTTTTACTTAAAACGAATATTCTGTTTATAGCAGAGGGTCCCAGGTACGAAAACCCGATTCTAGAGCTGAATAAACCGTGTAAGCTTATCTATTACGCTAGTGTGGCGCGGAAATTTGGATCTGAAGTGCCAGCAGAGGCATCGTTCTAATCATCCGACCTTGACTCAAAATTACTAGATACTTTCCAAAGTTATAATCGTATTGTTTCAAAAAGGGTTCAGAAATGTATATTTAATTATATGTTAATAAACTTTTTGTTTCTTTGCTTAAATCGAAGAAAATCTTTTCACTAATTATAAGAGGCATGATTACTCTTTTTTCTTTCTTTCTTTCTTTTTTTTTTTTTTTTTTCGTTTACTAGCTTTTAAAAAATACTTCAACTTTCATATTAACTGTCTCTGAACTGAAATGTTTCGCCCATTTGCGTCAATAACGTATATCTGCACACGAATTTTTCTCGGAAATGTAGCCGGAATGCATATATATTATAAATGCAAATCGCATGTTTATAAAGTATAATACAAACGTAAATTCTTTGCTTACGCCATTTTTTTAATGTGTTTGAAACATTTTTATGAAATAAAACAAAATTTGATTACAGACGATTTCTCTTTTCTCACAAACTTTATTTTGAATTTGATAAAAAGTTGTCACTATAGTCACATATTGAATAAAAAAATGTTTTAATCAAATTGAAAAATATTTAAGCCTCCAAAAATCAACCTAAGGTTTAAATTTTTTGGTCAAAAGCGTACTTTTCAATTTTAAAAAACATAAATAGAAAGCGTATTTTTGTTTTCAAGTATAAAAATGTGAAGTTAATGTTAATTTACAGTAATACACACACACCAACTGTACCATATAAAATTTATGAATTCCGGTATGGATTTTACACAAAATAAAGATTTATTGATGGTTTCATTGACTTCTTATCTACCTTTTGAACAACAAATTTCATTTGAGCCTTGCGTAATGAAAGTTATGTAGTAAAACGGAAAGCGAATATTTTCTTCAGTATAAAAATTCAAAGTTTATAATATTAATTTTCAATAAAATAAATTAAATCTATCATGCTATTTTAACGTGTCTGAGAGAATCTAGAAAACTCCTTTTACCAGTGCGCATATTTTAAATTTTCAACCAATCCTTTAGATTGATATAAATTATAACTTATATGAACAGTAATAAATAAAAGAATAAAGCATTATGGCATTTTGAAATAGTGAAAAATAGTGTTGTTTTGTGCGATGACAAATAATTGCATTCAGCTGGGATTCATGTCAGTTCCCCTTTACCTTGTGATAATTGTCGTAATTTTTCCCCCCCTTCTTTTTAAACAGAGAGTAGAGTTATCTATATGATATTCTTTTGCCGGATATAAATGTTGTAAAGCCAGAAAATCAGTCAGCGGTAATCGACGAAACGGAAGTTTTTCCCGTGAAAGGCTGAAATACCGTTGAGGTTGCAGGTCAACTCGCAACTATAATTATTTGCACACAATTTTGATTATCGGAAAGAGGAAATAACAAGTAATGAAATTGTATGTGGTGAATCTATTAGTTTAGCTAAGTAAAAAGAACACTTATCTTTGTTAAAGAACACGATTCTAGATATTTTGATATTTCAGTCCCAAAAAAAATGGCATCATCATCAGTCCTAAAATTCACGAAAGAAAATTTAATTGATGAAAGCTCATGGTTTGATGGTACCCCAACAAATACTAGAGCCTCTAATGGATCAATTTCAGTGTTAACCCCCCCCCCCTCCCAAAGAAGCAGCTGTTTGCTTCATTTAAACAATTTTTTTATCGGAAAAATTCTGGTTGCTTCTATTATCTAACTTCTGGATCTACTTTAGTTGATCTTTCTTTAGTTGTACAATAAAAAGATGTTTCAGAAATTGTCAGAAAACCAGTTCTTGAGTATAATTAGATAGTATTTTTCTAGAGATTGATTTCAATGAGTTATGTACAGACCAGGAACACCTCTGTGATATATACGTCAGGCGAAGAGTCGGCAATAGAAACTCTTTTTTCTGTGCAAAAGTACTAGCAATGACAAATCGAATTTTATACTTTGCATTATTTGATCCACCCCTCAATAAGGGTGGGGTGGACCCTAGCTAAATATGTCATGAAAATTTACACACCTTTCATGGCTTACTATAAAATGATATCCAACATTCATTTATGCATCACAACGCATTTTTAAGATAATATAATGCTCCAGTATCGTGAAGATGAACATAAATCTATTGTTCAATAAACTCGGAGAAACGCTTTTATGGAATACCTAGGAAGTTTCTTTTCGTGCATGCTGTTCGATTCATTAATAACACGGCTACAAGCATGCAAGTTTGAGAGCTAAGATGGTCTTTAAACCACCGTCAATTAATTTTGAGGAAGAGAATTTCAGAGATCTTACTAAGTGACTGACTGCAACAATAGTTACAAAAGTTGGTTACATTCAAATAAACAAGAGCTAGAGCTGATCGTTTTAACAGGAATTAGCGAAATACGAATTAAATTTTCTTTTGTACTCAGAACGATCACAGGATGGCCAACCGACCAGGAATCGTCAGTAAAAGATTTCCGATTTCCAGCAGGTCAGGGAAATTTATAATAAAGCTGGATAAGCTGAATTTTTTTTAAATTACAAATTTGTAATTGTTATCGAACAAAATAATAGCACTTATGTTTTTCCATTAGAATGAAATATAGTTGGCAACTAATGAAAATTAAACTTTTACTGATAGTCTAAAACAGACTACATAAGAGAAAGATTTATCGCCATATCTACATTATTGCATATATATATAATATATATATTCGCCAAAAGTTTTTGGTTGCTTTTTTTTTTTTTTTTTTTTTTTTTTCAGAACTGCAAGTTATTGAAGTAATTAACGAAAATGGTTTTGCGTACTGTGGGAAAAGGTAGAATATTTAAAATCCAGCTGTTGTTACTGTTATGATTTTAAGCTTTAATGGGTCTCTTTTGTTTAAAAAAGATATAAAAGATATATATGGAGCTATTCCCTCTCTTTTTCTTCCTTCGAACGTCAAATCGATCATACCATGTATTACAAGAGCGAAAGTATGAATTTTGGGTATTAATATTCGAAATTGGTTCCAACCCATTTTTATAAATCCAAAACAATTTATTTTAATTAAATAAGTATTTTTCAATAACTATTTTTTTCCCTCTTCTCAGAAATCTTTTTGTTGGATTATGAAGTATCGGACGTTATTGCTATTATTTCCGTAAAACTTTTTTTGTGTCTGTTTAATTTTAAACTTTATGAATACGGATTACTAAATTCTTCATACAAATGAATTTTATGGACGACATGAAATGGATGTTATTGCTAATATTTTCTTTTAACATGTTTTAAAATTTTATGTTCGTTTAAAATTTTCCATACATTCAACAAAAGGCTTTATAATTTTAAAATAATATTAAACACGAGAAATTAATACATTATAGAAATGCATGCATCTTGTAATTTTTTCAAAAATTTTTTTAAAAAAAGAGAAAAGCGACATTTTTTTTATTAGGTTTAATGTATATGAAACTGCTACAAAAATTTACAAAATTCATTCATACTATTTTTTTTAAGTTTATACCTCTAAAACATTCTTTTAATGCAGTAAAGAAAAAAAAATTGATAAGGACCAATTTTCCACTTTTTTTCTCTATTTTACGGATTAAGCATTTAGCCAACGTGCAATCTATTATTATAATTGGTGAACTAAAAGTCAATGCAATTTTGATTTCATTGAAGAATTTTTCTTGCTTTGATGTA
>JAPMOR010000827.1:192189-228016 GCA_026543865.1 Argiope aurantia
TTGTAGTGGTGGGGTGGGGATAATTGCTTTATTCGAGAGTATGCAAGGAAGTTCTTGGGAGACCATACCCAGTGCTTTTTTTTTTAATCAGTACTTCTGTTAATTTGTTAATCAGGTAATTTGCAAAAGAAGAGGAGATGCGAGTTTTTCTTTCTCCTTTAATAATAATTTTTTCATCTCATTATGATTGGAAAGGAAAAGAAAGTATTTCAGTACGGATATGCAATAATAAATTTTTGAACCCTTAATTTTTGAATTATTGCTTGCTTTCAGCAAAATTTATATTTCTACGATAAGACTATGTTCACAGTGTTCAGACCAAACAGTCCTGTTTTTAACATTTATTCTTTAATTGAAATAATTAATAAATTGTCCTTTGATTGAAATAATTAATAACATTAACTAAGATGTCTGGATTTTTTACTTTTAATTAATTACTTCACATTAAAGTTTTAAAAATAATTTTCTAGAATTTTTTAAAATTATCTTCTGAAGGATTCTTTCTGCCTTTTAATGTACAAAGCATATGGTAACCCTATTTTATTGTATATACTAGCTGAATATTATAATTCTTTTGAATATGATTAATTAGCATTGTGTATGTATAAGTTCCTATCATCTTAAAGTCAATGCAGGTCCAAACATACTTTATTAAGTGGAGACGATTGTCTGATCAAAGAATCAAAACCAATTTTCTTATTAGTACCTTAATGAAAATTGAAAACTTGTTTTGATTTTAAAATATCAGGCCTTCAAAGCCAGATATGAAAAATGTCATATTCTTTTGAACTCATTAAATAGTTTAATTTAAAAAAAACTTGTTTTGTTGATTTTGAATATTTTGATATATTTTTTTTCTGATTTGCAGATACTGAATGTTATTCATAAGTTGTCTAAAGTTCCTGTCTCTGTGGATCTTCTGCAGGTAAAGTGTGATTTTTTTTCCCCAAACATTATCTTGATTACATATCATTTTAGTTTTAGTAAAATTTGCATTAGTATTCATGTCAGTGTTTAGGAACAATTTGGCATACCAGAAATCTACATGGAGAAAAATATAAACTGTTAAAATAACATATGAGGCAATAAATGTTTTAAATGAGAATCGGTATCTGCAAGTACAGGTGGACTAAGTATATTGAAAATCTCCTGATGCTGAATTTCTTTGGGACAATTTAAAAATATCGTATATGTGTACTTAAAAAGTTGGATTTGCATGTCATTACATTTTAATATTTTTTTAATGTTCTAAGTAATTATATTTTTACTTATGATGACTATATTTGATTATGGTAATTATATTTTTTCTTCCTTCATATTTCATATTTTCTATAATTCCAATTCCATCAAATATTTAAAATATTTTAGATGTATAAATTCACAATAGTGGATAAAGCATTAAGATATTTGATCATGATGCTTATTTGAAATAATGTAATAATTTTTAAACATTGAAACAATTATTTTTCAGTTTTTGAAATACTCCATGTTTGTTGAGATGATTGTAAATCATAATTTTTAAAATTATACAAAATACGTGCAGAGTGCCTCAAAAGAATAAAAATTAAAACTAGTTTGTAAGCAAATCAAGTTCTCATGTTATTAATTTAATTATTCTTTTTCCACTTAAATAATGCCATACTATTTAGCTTGCCTTTTAACCTCTGAAATTATTCAGTAGTATTTGACTCTTTTCCAAGGCAGTAAATATCTTGATTTTACTTTCAAATATTAAAATCCATTTTAAGAGCATATTTTTAGAATAATACACATTTCAAAATACATTTTCATCAAATTGTAATCAGTTGTCAGTAATAGAAGATTTAAACTGTTAATTTATTTCTGATTCTTTTTATTTTAAAATTATACCGAGGAGAATAATTCAGATATGCTTTCTCAATAATGTTTAGATATGCTTCTGTATAAAAGCAAATTTCACCATGTATTCGTTTCCTAATTTTTATTGAATTAAATATACGGAATTAACTCGGCAATCAGTATCAATCATTAAAAAGAAAAGAAAAATGGAGCACTGATTCAAAAACCTACCTTTTCATGATATGTATTCCAGGAAGCAAGTTTTTAGTAGTGTAAAGATATATATTTTATATTAAATGATTAATGAGGAAAATTGTAGTAAAATAATTTAAAATCCAACATTTTGTTTAAAAAAACTGTGTATGATAGTTTTTAACTTGAATATAAGAACAGTTTTGTGAAATATACAAAGTTTCTTTTCCTTGCAAGAAAATTTCTTTTATACGATGGTTTCTTTTTCTAGCTTCATAAAATGAAATCTGCTTACATGGAATTAATGAGGCACCAATTCCTCTGATCAAGGCATTTTATATCTGTTTAGCTTGGGAGAGTTTGAAGAATAACTAAAGCTTTCATGATATCAAAAGGAATTTTTCTTTATTTCATAATCTCTGGCATATGCCTTGTCTTCTTATCTGTTCCATTTTCAAATAGTTTTGTTTTAAATCGCTGCTTTATTAGCATCATAGCTTTAAATGCTTGTAATGTTTATGATATCTAAGATGATGTATAGAGTGTATGAAATGTTTCCCTGTATAATATGTAAATTTTTAAGGCAAATTTTTCTCTTTCTTCTGGTACTGTTAATCTTAGAATTTTAGTTCACAGATATTATGGTATCTTCAGCAATTGAAATTTTACTAAAATTCAGTATGGAAATGAAGGTCTGAGAGCTTGCAAATACCCAAAAAATTTAGTGTCTCGGACACTCGAGGTATACATACTAATGTTTGTATTGACAGCTGATCCATAGTTATCGCTCACAGTTTTCCTAGTAAAGTCTTTCATCATGCATTGGATATTAAACTAATGAGGCTTATAACATCTAGTCTATTAAATTTATTCACAGTTCTGTTTTAAATATTTATAGCTTACACTAATTAAAAAAAACATTTGCTTTATTTGAGATTGATTACTATAATGCAGAATTATCCTACCAGTAAAATCTTTTCCTCGTGACAGGTAAAATATAGATTAATATTCAAACTTCCTTTATTGAAAACCTTTGACTCGTAGTGGGATTAACCATTTCATTTCGTATCTTGTCTCGTGGAAAATGACCTAAAATATGGATGTTTGAAGAATACGATGGCTCTTCAAGCATTAATCACTTCATCCAAATGAATTTAAAATTATACTATGCATTTTTAATTGTGCTTTATTATAGCTTTAGATTACAATGTGTTTTTTAGTTTTCTCTAAAATAATGATTGAATTGGTACTGCCAATTTAATTATATTAGATTTACATAATCTATTATTTTATATTATCTGACAAAGTCAGTGAGAAACAGTTGCTCTTATCATAATGTATGCAGGGGGGAAAAAAAGAAAGATAATATGTTAAATCTTGCATAAAGACAATGGGTTCATGTATTATTGAAGTATATTACATTTTTTTAAATCCAAGATTCCACTTGCATTCTGTTTATTTTGCAATCAATTGTAACATTTAAAAAATTTGATATGATGCAAGATAAGAACTTTAAAAAGGAAATATGCTAGCACTTAAAATTGCTATTGCAATTAAAATTTTTTGTTTACATTATCATACATTTGACTGTTTCAGAGTTTATGTTTTTACTTAAAAAATGTTCTGAGTAAGTATTATTAAAATCTACCAGTTTAAAATTTTTTTCTAAAATTGAAAATTGTAATTATTTATAGGACACAGGTATTGGGAAAGTTATACGAAGTCTGGCTAAAAAATCTGGTAAAGTTGGAGTAAAAGCCACATCTGTTTTGCATAATTGGCGAGAGGTTGTATCATCAACTCAGAAATCACCTGATAATTCTTCCAAAGTTGTTCATTCAAAGCATCATTCAAATAAAGCTGAAAGAAAAGAAGAAAGAGTTGATACTGAGAAGTCTCATAAGAAATCTACATCTTCTCATGAAAGACAGAATTCTAGAGATAAAAAATCTTCTATTTCCAGTAGCAAACAGTATCCAAGTACGAATGAACACTCTTCCAAAAATTATAATAATCATGTGTTAAATAACACTGATGATTCTGATTATGCGCCATATCACCATGATTTAAATTCTACTTTTAAGCATTCAAATACAGATGAAAGTGATGCTGAAGCATCATCTGTTACTGAATCATCATATTCTGGGAAACGAAAATCATTCGAAACATCGCCTTCAAATATTGAAAACCATGCTTCTGAAGCAAAACGACTTAAAACAAATCTTAGTTTCTCTCTTTCAGACTCTAGTCATTACAAAAATGGATCAGAGAAACAATCAAATCATAGTTCCCATAAGAAAAAAGACAAAGAAAAGAAATCTCATAACTCTGGGATCCAAAGTAATACTAAACCATCTCATAATTCCCACTCGCATAATAGTGTATCTAAAAATTCTGAGATTGAGAAACATGTATCAAAAAAGCCCAAAAAGAACAAAGAGAGTGAGAAAAAGAGTCATTCAGAAGTAAAAAAAGCCCTCAAGATTAAACCAACAGAATCTTTCACTTCTTCAGAAGCAAGATTTGAAGACTGCTTAAATTTTAGTGACATAGTTCCTGTCAAGAAAAAGAAGAGCTCTAAAACTTCTGATAAGAAAGAAAAACAGAAAGAGAATTCTAATAAGAAGGTTGGAATTGAAAACTCCAAACCAAAAGAAAGTGTTAGTAAATCATCTACAAAACTTTCAATAACATCTTCAACTACAAAAATTCCTGAGTTGGATAAAAATTCTCTTCCGTCTTTGCTGTCAGATTCGGCCCAAAAATCTGTAAGTAATGAAATTAGTTTTTAACTTTTTCTCGTGTTCTGTATTTTTTTTTACTCTGTTTTTCAGTAAATGTAACTTGTATAAATGCAACAAAGTACAGTAAAACTCTATCTAAATTAAAAAAGTATTAAGCTGATTTAGATAGATGGATGATTTAATAAAAGCCAGAAATGAAATTTAGAAAAAAGGCACCATGCATAGAAAAACTTCATTTTAAATTCAAGAAAGTTAGTTTAGCAGTCATGAGAGCAGAACAGAATAATATACTACAGAAAACTCTAGATACCTCAAAATTTACATTGAAAACACACACAAATTAAACTTGAATTTTCATACATACATGAGCTTTAGAAGTAGATATGAACTGTGCAATATGCATGCACCGTATATTGTTAAACATAACCTTCTTTAGTTAAGAATGAATATGTTGAGACTACAGGTTACACTGATATTATTTCCCCCCTGCAATTTTGACATATTTTTTCCCCATTCTGAAACCAATTTCAATAATTAAAGTTCTACTATATATCTTGAAAAGTCATGTTAGACAATAGCTGATATAGATGTGACAA
Source organism: Argiope aurantia (assembly GCA_026543865.1). Classification (NCBI taxonomy): domain Eukaryota; kingdom Metazoa; phylum Arthropoda; class Arachnida; order Araneae; family Araneidae; genus Argiope; species Argiope aurantia. Next base: position 197,540 of record JAPMOR010000827.1, read on the forward strand.
TTTAAGTGCTAGATTTAAGTAAAAAAATATTTTCTAGTATAAGATGGTAGTCATTACAGAGTTTTCAGTTTGGAGAAAATTCTTAATTGTATAATTTTTGTCAAAGGATTTAAAAGCTTTGCTCGGAGAGTAATCACAAATTTGGAATTTGCTTTACATTTGTTTAGTTTATAAAATGCTGAATTCTATTTATATGTCAAAATGCATGAGGAGCATTTATATTATCATTTAAGTTGTATATTCAACATTTTAATACTTTATTAGTTAGAAATTGTTTATACACCTAACACTTAGACTTCATATATATTTAACTTGATTTAGAACCTAAAAATTTTTTTAATAAATCTTAACTTTCTGCATCACTAAATTATTTTCAGTGAATGATAAAATACCTATCCTTTAATTTAAATATGATCAGAAATTCATCAGGAAACTTTGATTCATATCCATAAATTTACCATGACTTTCAACTCTAAACATCAGGGGTGCAACAATCTATGTATTGCCAATTATATATTTTTTATTTGTTGAAAATTAAGAAATATATTGGAATTGCCTTAATTGTCTGGATAATGGTTTATCCTTTTTCTGTTTAAATGCAAATATAATTGGCTTGTAATCTGCGAGTATTATAAATTCTTGTCCTTCTAGCATATGTTCAAATTATTTGATGGAAAGATAGATAGCATATATGACCTAGACTTTTAGTTATTAGCGCTTTGAGTGTCATTTAACTTTTTGGAATAAAATGATATTGGTTTCCAATCTCTGTCTTCATGTTTCTATAGAACAAATCTAGTTGTAAAATTAGAGGCATCTTTGTATAAAACTACTTGTAGATCTGGATTAAGAAAGATCAATAAAGCAACATTGTTTAATTCTTCTTTGCAATTTTCAAAGCGCATCTTTGATTCTTCTATGCATGAAAATTTTCTTCGATCTTTTTTTCTTGTAGTTTTGAACTATTTTTTAAGATGAGCTTGGGTATTAGCTGTTTCTTTCTAGTATCATGTATAAAAATAATTATTTGTGAAAATTTTTTAATTTTTTGAGTATATTCATGCATTTTATAATTTTTTATGGCTTGTACTTTTCTGGAAAAGGTTTTGATCCATTTGGTGTTATCAAATATCCCCCAAATTCTAATTTGTTCACTCTTGATACTGATTTTGATAGAGTAATGCATAGACTATTCATTTGAATTCCATTAAATACTTCTGTAAGATATTTCTTGTGCTGTTCCTTATTTTCATACTTCTGCTTCCACTTCTAGATAATGACTTGTTATTTCTTTCAGTACTATAATTTCATCCATTTGATTGGTGATGGAAATCAATCCATTTTCCCAATGAAGGTCAGCAATTGTAATGGCATTTGGGTGATGTGCTTAAATTCTTAACTTCAATTGTTAGCATTCAGTTTGTGAATGCATGTCAAACTCTTATCAGACATAATCGCCAATTTATCAATATCTTTATCATTTGTCACCAATATATGTTTGAAATGGTATGACAATTTTTTCATCCATAATGTTTCAAAAATATCATTGGTTGCCCAGGATTTCATTTTTTGCAATAGATGGTTCGAAATTGCCAGTTTCAATGCCATTGAAAAGACATTTGATTTTTTTTTTTTTTTGCTTTAAAAAAACATTTAATAAACACTCTTTTGCCAATGAATATCTATTTCAGCCTTATCAGTTACTATGCCCCAAGTAATGTCTATATATTTAGGTTCCATTTGTCAGACAATGTAGTTAAACTACATTTTCTTATCCACCAAAACCACCACCAAAAGAATATAGTGGTTGCTGCATCATATATATTCGTTTCAAAAACATGTTTCCATTTTGAACATTATTATTCTAATAATATTATTATTCTACTGTTGCCATTTTCTGCCTACATAAAGTTCTCAAAACAAAGATTAGATAGAATTTGTAGGTTGCACATTTAAATGCTTTTGTAATCTAGATACTTAATATGGAACATGTACTTTCTCCATATAATTCAATTTTTTTTCAAATCAAATGTATATGAGCACAATTGAGATATTAACTTCCATTGCATGACTAGTAGCAGGTACTCATTAATTAAAGCTTTATTTATGTACATTAAACTACAACATCACATTAATTCTTGAAACAACTGCCTATCAAAGGAAACAGTTGTCATACAATTTTACAAGGTTTCACATCCCTTCATTAAAAGAATTAACCTGAAGAGAATGAAGCTATCGTTTAATAGCATTTTGGAACATATAAATCATTTAAGTAATATGCAAGCCACTGCTTTGTTTACTGGGAGAGGTGGTAATAACTTAGTGCCAAAAGGAAAGATAATCAAATATGTCCCATAAGAACTACTGCACATTTTTTTAGGTGCATCTGGTTTTTGTGCAAACATTAACAGGAGGAAAGACCACACCAAAACTGAGTAAGCCCTGACATGCGTTTCATCTCTAGTCTGAATTTTCAAAACATTCTACATTACGCCTCTGAATTAACATTTGATCTATACTCCATGACCTCAACTACCGCAAACTCTTTAGCATTCCGTATTCTTACCATAATTCTTCAGAGTGCATTTTCTGAGCTTTCTAAGTTTAACTGTTGTGCATGTATGATTACATTATTGACTGATTTTGGCTTTCTGAGATTGTGTACGACATCCAGGTTTCATTGCCATTTCCAATTCTTTGAATTTGTTTTCCTTCCTTGGCATAAGGAAAACAAATTCAAAGAACAAAAGACACAAAAAGAAGTCTAAAACGAACTCATTTTGCATATTTTATACATCTGTTCAAGTAGAGTAAACATCGCTAAGGCTGCCTTACATTTATATAATTTGAAGTTAACTCTCTAGGTTATTATTGTCTTTTTTTAAAAGTAATTATCTTTGTAAATTCCTTTTTTGGCAACGTTATTTCTCTTCTAACGTCATGTTTGTGACATCATTATGTTAACTTTCAGATGTAATCTCGGCATGAAAAAAATTGTTCTTTGTAAATTCTTATAGGATTCTTTTTCTTGTGAATGTTGAATTTTATGCATTTAAACTTGTAAATATTTGTAAATAATCACTGCCATAGTAGAAATTTTATATATATACCTAAATTCTGAATGAGTTTTAATTAAAACTGCTTCATTAGAACATGAAGTGCAGTGACTTATTTACTGGCATCTGCATACAATTTATCAGAAAGCTAAGTTAGTCAGTGACTGATTTGATACCCTTTAACACATCTCAGTAATATTTTTTTTCATCCATCATGCACAGAACTAGTGTTATTCCAACTTTTCCCTTGCAATATTGTTTTAAATGGTCGGAGAAATCTGAAGAAAGTGTAAAAATTGAAAGTAATTGTGAATCGGAGGAGTGCACAAACCCTTACATTCATTTCTTGCACGAGTTCATTGTTGCATAAAAATTTATCTTTTGCAATAAAAATTTATCTTTTGCCTCAATGTTTATATTAGTTTAGTCATCTTCACTCATCATATTTGCTCTAAAAATAATACTTTGTTTGTAATAAATAACAGTTCATGGAAAAGTTTTGCTCATTAAAAGTCATTGCCACATATACTAGCTCATATTTGGTGGGATTAAAAAAAATGCCATTTATTTTTAATTAGCATGGTTCATTGAGGTGACCAAGGTACAATCCTCTTATTCCACTCAACACTATCTAATGAAAACAAAGCTAGGAATGATGTTTTCATTTTTCAGCAATAAAATATGCATTAAAGGTACTAATCCTTTTCTATATTCTAGAACCTTTAAAAAAAGTAGTTATTATAGCATACAACTAGTAGATTGATTTAATTTTGAATTTTTGAACATTCTAATGAATTCAGTGGCATACATGTTGGTATCCATAATGGAGATTTTTAAATGAGTTTATATATCTTTTTAATATTGTTTTATTCTTATATGTATATATTATATGCATAAGCATTGCTTTTAAATAATAAATTATAAACCATTGAAGAAATTTATCTAATGAAAAAGTTTTTCCATTTCAGTTACCTAAAATAAGTGAAGTTGACATTTTATCTACCTTACCACAAACACAGCCAAATTATAGACCATTGCCTCAAAGGAATTTTGACAGTTTACCAAGTAAAAAGAAAGGTAAATTTTTTAATGTAAAAAAATTGGATATTTTTTATACTTTTGTGTACAATTTAATGTAATGTAATGTAAATTTCTTTGTCTATCAAAATGAAAGCCATGAATCGGTGAGTTATAGGAAGATATTTCAGATGTAATACAATATAATAAACCCCCTTTAAAAAAACAAGGAAAAAGAAAGTTGCAAGATTTACAGACTTGCAACTTAAATAAATACATATAAAAAATTTTGGGGGTATGTGCGGTTTGGAAAATAATGAAAGAATAGTCATTAGTATTCAGTTTTGTTTGTAGCCCAATGAAATAAAATAATGATTGAATTTTATTTAAATTATTTTCTTTATTTTGGTAACTTTGTTTTATACGTTTTTAGAAAACATAGTCATATTCATCAGTAATATAGGTAAGGCATTAAGAAATATGAGCTAAATTTATAATTTAAGAATTGTTGAATTTGTTGAGCTAATGCTAATATAATTACTTGTCTAGATATTTGAATGTTATCCTGTAGACTAAATCATTGCAACATCATTAATTCCTCATTTATTGTTACTTTTAAAAATTATAGTTGGATGCTGCCAGCATTTAAAAAAATCTTATTGTGCTGGGAAAGTTTTTTTTTAAATTTTTATTTATTTTTTACAAAATGAACAAATGAATTATTACTTTTCATTTTTTACAATATTCTTTGCAACCAACATTAGTTTTAATTCAGTAGGTAGATACATCTTTAAAATTAAATTTATTTTAAAAAAATGCTAAATGATTTGTATATTTTCTTTGAGAAAATGTAATAATGAAAATATGAGCAGTTTATACACTAATTTAGTAAACTTTCTAAAAACCAATATGTAAATTTCTTACAATTATCTTTTTATTTGCATTTGCTAGGTTTAAATCTCGGAATTCAATGGTATGGATGTTCTGGAAATATTTGAGCATTGTTATTTTATACTATATTTAAATTCTATTATTCAGAATTATTTTTAATGTATCAGTTTTTGCTCAAAATAGACTTGTACTTAAACTACTTGTTGAAAGGATGGGCGAACTAAATACTAATGAAGACAATTTTTATTTATTACAAAAGCGTTATTTTAAGAGACTCGATATGCTTATATTTTTCATATGTATCCTTTATGTATTTCATATGTATTTATGTATTTCATCATATTTCATATGTCCTTTATGTATTTATATTTTCCCTTTTCATATGTATCCATTTCACCTTTAAAAAAACTTTCAAAATACTTGGTGTTTTTATAATATTTTCATTTTTATTATTTTAGATGAGAAATTTATCATTATTTTACTTTTATAGTTCTTACCAATGAAGATGCTATTAAATTTACATCTTCCAGAAAAGAACGGACTAGTGTCTATTCTGGAAGGAAAAGTTTGTTTTACACAGGTTGGTATTTTTAAAGTAGTAATACATTTTAAGTTTTGTCCATATTTATTAAACTTCATTTTGCAGTGCATAAATGTTCATTACTCATATTCTGGCATGTTTTATGACTAAAAATGTCACTTGTAACACATTCATTTCTCCTTACAGTGTAAATAATTTACATTATCCTTTTGTTTATTCATGTGATATGGTAATGTAAAATATATTAAGCATTGTGGATGCGTTTCCAGAAATCCAAATTACTTTGTTGAAATATGTATGTAATACCAGCATGTTTTATGATATTCATATTTAAACATATAGCATGCTCTAATTATTTTGTTAATGCTGCAGTTCTGTTTGCATTTACTATGCAAATGGGAAAAGTTCGGGTTGATGCACCTCGAACATGAATTGCAAAATCTTGGAGTCTTATGTTCTTCAGCTTTCAAAATGAATATGAATTTTAGAGATGAATCAGAATTTTTAATAGTGTGAGCTTATATAATTGAAAATTGTAAAATATTAAAATAAATCTTATGTACCTAAAATTTTTAAAGATGGAGCATTTCTTAAATTCTTCATATTTATTATTTGAACAAAAATATGCCACTTAGAGGTAATTTTTTTAATTCTTGAAAAAATATTTTTTATTTATTATCACTGTTTCTTGAGTTCAACTATAAACACAAATATTTGTAGTTGGGCCCAAGTTCTAGTTCAAAATTTATTATTTAGTTGTTATTAATAGTAAAAATTGACGAGGGATAATTTTGTCATTAACTCTGTAATATTTCGACTATTTCAAATGTTTTGTCATTTTTGGGGAATGTTGTCTTATCTGGTTTTTATTATTTATTTTTTGAGTTCGCCTGATTTTTCTAAAATCGTTCTTCTTTTGGCCAATTTGTTATTAATCTGTTCAGTATTTACTGATATCCAGAGAGAGAAGAAAATGCTTTGCAAACAAAACTACTGAAACAAACTATTACAAAATGTAACCTTCGTAGTTTCTTTTCCTTTGCATGCACACACAGGTTAATCAAAATTTTCCACAGTTCCTTTACTTGTGTTGAAGTCTAATATAATTTCTGGCTTTGTGTATGGTCTGTTGTTGACTGATTGTGTTCATAAGAATGTTCTTTTTTGAATATAAATCACAGTAGTTGTATCATCTATTAAGTTGAAATTTGTATCTGTTTGTTAATAGATCCTGAAGTTCCAGCTTACTTTTTCACATAGTAACAAGCATAGTTATATTTTGTTGAAGAAATGGAAATGAAGTTATCACTTGTAGCTTTGATTGACTCGCAACTTTTTTTTTTTTTTCTAGTTTTAATCCGGCTTTTTTACCAATATAATCTGTGCCTTTAGAACAAGTGAAGTTTTGCTGTCACATAAAAACATTTTAATTCCATGTTTAGATGATTTAATTGTCATGTACTGTTGGAAAGTCATGAAAAGAACTTGTTCATCATGTATAACATTTTCATGTAGATTTTTTTTTTAATTCTGTTAAATTTCTGGACATTTTCCCCAAATTTCCAGGAATGGAGAAAGTTTATATGGCGACTGCTTTCCCGACAAATTGGTTTATTATTAAAGCAAATATTTTATAAGAATTTGTCTTTGTCCATTTTAAATGAATTTGTAATAAAAAATGCAATTCAGAGAAATAATACTAAGTCAAGATATATCTCTAAAGTGATTTTATATCGTCAATTTTCATAAGCAGTTTAAAAAAAATTTGGGTCATATGGATCTGAACAGAAGAGCAAGGTTAAGTATTAATTATCTTGATACTTCATTGATTGAAATGTTTGTTCTTAGAACTATAAAATTACTCTGGAGTTTATCAAATTATTTTTGACACAGGGAAAAATGCTTGTGATTTATTTGGTACTTTTATTTATTAAATTTATTTATTTTGGATACATATATTGTATTGAGAAACAATTAATTATCCCTTGACTGCAGCATAATTTTCAATAGAATAATTTAAATGTTATATAATAAAGATGTAGGATTTGGTAAACCTTACACTTGATTAGGAATAAATCTTTCGTCAACCATGGAGAGCATGTTAAGATTTTAGTGAACCTTTAAATCAGCCAATTTAGATGAATAAGAAATTTCAACAATACTATAATTTTATAGATAAAGCCCGATTTTAAAGTGGTTGTTTTGAAAAGTAAATTTTGTGAAGAACTTGGCTTTTCTGATAAGATTATTAAAATTGTCTAAACTTTTTTCTGTAGAAATGCCGACACTTTTTGAATGCTGCACTCGTATCCTGATTGAAAATATTGATGGTAAGTTATGCATTGCGCTTAATAGAATCATTTTATGAATTCATAATTTGAAGATCTTGATTTTTTTTGATGAAGCATTTTGAGCTACAACTTTCTATATTTTGAAGTATAACCCCCACCCCAACAATGCGATATGAATTACTATATTTCTCTTTCTGTGTCAGAAAGTTATTTTTACTACGACTCTTCAAATAAAATTATATTATTTTTTCTTTTTACAAATCATAGTATTTTATACATTTTATAGCTTAGTATTGTTATTCGTATCTTTCTGCAACATTAAGAATGTGCTTTTTGTATTATGCTGCTCTTAGTGTTCTCTGTATGATTAAAAATTTGGCTTCTCATGTTGATCATTTCTTTGATATTTACAGTGTATATTTCATTAATACATATTTTTGACAACTTTTCAGTGTTATTGTGTTAATTAAAAGGTAAAATATGCCAAAATTTAAAATCTTACCTGGAGCATTTCAACTTACAAATTATTGTGAATCATACAAATCAAAATATTAAGTTTCTGGGAAGCTTCTTATGTTTTATGATTACGAAAAGTCGAAACAAACACCCATTCTCTAGCATAACATTAGGAGGAAATTTAAATCAATTTGTTATTCTCCTGCTGTCTGATAAATGATATTTGAAATGCATTATTTGAATGAAAAGATTCTCAGGGAATATTACTTAAACAATTTGATTTTCAGTAGTATCTGTATAATCAATAATTTAATAAAATTTGTTTCAAAATTTTTTCTCCCACTGTATTTTTGTTAAGGACGGTTTACTTAACAGTCAGGACAGTTTTTATAATAGTTATACAAGGAATGTAGTAAGTATTTCCTTTAATTATGTTTGGTACATCTTTTTTGTACATTTTATTTGGTGTATCTTTTTTTTTACTTAATTCAGGGCCAAAGAACTCTACTTTACACTGCGACCCCATAGTCGTAGCAAATGGGACTGTCCTCTATGCTTGAGTTACCATTAATATTTGTAAATAATTTTTGAGGCACTGAATCATTTATAAATAGCTTCATAAATTGAAATATTTAATTTAAGTTAAACTTTTTGTAAGTCTTAAATTATTATAGTTCCTGTTTTGTCTTTGTTTTTCTTTAAGATAGAAAATCTTTTAAAGTATCCTTAATTTTCATTTGGATATAGTTCAATCTCAGTTCCTTACTGTTTATGATGTTGCACTCTTTAAAACTTATTTTTGTATTTCTGTATGGATTTTGTGTTTTTGTGCTTTTTAAATTTATTCCTGTATTATGCTTTTAATGCTTTGTATTTGAGCCTGTTAGTATGAATAATGGTGATAAAAGCATTTTAAAGAGTATCTAGGTTTTAATTTTATTGTAGGAAAGTAATTGCAAAAAATTGCATTGCCAATTCTGTAACTGAAATAAATATAAAATCATCTTTCAGTTCCTCTTTTTGCCAGCAGTTATTTTTGGCATGTTTTTAATTCTTTAATGCAGATGGCATTACTCTTATTTTATTTTTTTAAATAGCTATTGAATACTTGGGTGAAGTGCCTTATTTCCTTTTAAAGCCAGTTCTTGAACGATGCACTCCACTCCAGCTTTATAACATAGAAGATTACAATCCAGTAAGTTTTCATAAATAATAATTTTGCATTTGTTATATATTGAAATAAAATTTTCTAATAGAGAGTCAGGAGAATTCCTCTCTTATAAGGATTTAATACTTCATTCTAAACATATTTTGTCAAGAATTATATATATATTTCTTATTCTTATCACGAATTTTGTTGCAAATCTTTTTAAAATATTAAATGCCAAAACTGATTCCAAATGCTATTTTTCTAAGCACAATTGTATTATAATCTTTAATCACTAACATATATCAAATTATATTCTGTAATCAGATCAGAATTAAAGCAGCAGCTGTTGTGATAAAGTTTTATTTCCGTCTGTGCTTTTTCATTAATTTGTTGTTCTCGCTGATCTGTGTTTAATATATTAGAAATACATTCTGAAATGTCCATAAATTTATTATGATCATGAGTTTTAAAAAGTTCCCAAAAATATTTATGAATTATTTTTTTATCTTGTGTCTGTAAATACTTTTTGATTATTCACATGTCAATTTCAGCAAAACTATTTACATTTGTGGAAAAAATGTTGTAGAAATTTATCTTAAAATCCTATCCTTTTCAATCTGTTTAAATTTAATGTAGTTTAATGGTGACCTTAAGCAATTAAATTTGTATGTGCTTTAAGGATTTCATTTATGTGTATGAATGCAATAATTTTCCTCATTACATTTCTCATTTTTTGTGTCAAATTTTATTACAGTACCTTTTAGATGATACACATGAATTATGGGAAGCTCACTGTAAAAGAGATTTCCGTACCGTAAATCTGCAAGAGAATGAAACATGGCGTGAGTTATATTTGGTATGTATCATAAATCATTTTTTTTAAATCCTGTTCAAATCATGAAATCTTTATCATTATATTGATCATAGACTTCAAAAAAGTTTTCACTTTGATTTTTTTTTTTTTTAAAGCTCTACATTCTCATTTTTTTAAAGCTTTAGTAAATAATTATGATGTGAAATGCATATATATGGCCTTGAAAGAATATATTTTTAATTCTGATTTTTCTCTGTTTTATTTATTATTTATGACTTCAATGTAGTGTAATATGTTGGTCCTTTTTATTTTTTAAACATAGTCGGTGAATCTTTTTATGTGTACTTTATATTTTGCCTTTTAAATTTTTGGGCTCTACCAAGTATTTCATGACTTCACAGCCTTTTCAATTTTGACAGATCTTATTATAAAAATTGATCAAATTTACTTTAATAGACTAATTAAAATGTTAACTCTTCATTCTGATCTTGCTGAAATTGCTATAAATGTATTAAAACTAAAAATTGCTATTATTAGTTTTCTATACTAACAATTGAACGATAATAAATGCTTCCTTTATTTGCTCTTTCACTTTAGCGTGCGTTTGAAGAACGTGAAAGGAAATTAAAAAGTTTAACTGCAAATATTTCTGCTTCTATGTCAAAATCTGGTCCAGGTATGTTACTTTTTCTACAGAATGAAATACATTTTATATTTAAATTGGAAGATAATCCAGAATGATAGCAATGATGTGATAAATGTTGTTTTAACATAGCCAAACATTGGTGTTTTTTCTTTATTTTATATTCATATCTTAGGAATTGAATGCTCTAGGTTTTATTAATACTTTTGTTTGAAACTATTACTCATATTTTTCAAAATATCTTTAAAATTTGGGGGAGAGGGGTTCCGAGTGACAATGCCAAACATTATTCATTTAATACATTAGAAAATACATTGGAATAATTTCCTCCCCTTTCTTTTGCAAAGGAACTGCCCATGTTTTTTGGAACTTATTAAAATGTATTTTCAAATTAGTTTTTTTTAAACAAGATATTAATGCAAAAATGAGAATGCCTGAAATCTTTAACAAAGAAAAGAAGTAAGAAAATTAATTCAGAATGGATCATCTGAGATTTCATCATAGGTCCTTTGTTCTTTCCAATTTGTAATAATGTGTTTCATTTAAATTTTTCTATGAACAGTTTTTGCAAAAATCTCATTCTTGCAATTCTTTAAAATTAATTGGCAAAATGTGAACTGGAGCACTTGTTTTCAAAGGAACTGTGAATTATATATTACTTGGCATTATTATTGCTTCTCTACATATGTATTTATCTCAACATTATAAATTCTACAGTTCCTTGCAACTTGTATGGCAGAGTAAATTCTCAAATTACTTCCTTTTTTATGGAAGAATTTTCAACTTCAGCAATAACACTTGATGTTTTTTAGGGGGGAGAGATAAAATGGCTGTATAATTGTTAAAAAAATCTGTAATATTTAATTTCAATAATTTAAAATGCCTATTTGAACAGTAAAAGTGATGAAAAATATTGGTCTATATTTCAGCGATTTATCACAATTGAGAAAATTACTATATTACATAATCCAGTAACTTTTTTTTTTTTTTGAATACTTCAACATGGTATAAAGTTCTTGCTACTGTGACTTGATGTATCCTTTCCTAAGTACTTATTTTTTTATGCGTTTGATTGATTTACACCTCAGGTTAAATTAATGGAAATAGCTTTTTTATTTCCTTAATATGGTATTGCCTTCCAAAATTTTGATGCATTTTTTTTTTTTTTTTTTTTTTTTTTTAGCACGGCAAGTGAAGTTAGCATATGTTAATACTGTTGCAAAGCCACCTCGTGATGTTGCTCGCAAACAGGCAAAGATGGGTACTGCTCTTCCTGTAAATCATACTGTCAAAGCTGGCCCATCATCAAAAGCTAGTCCCAGACCTTCTGCTCCTGCCATAAATTCTGCTGCTAGTAGTTCACGAGCATCAGAGCATTCCATTCCTAAAAGTAACTATTTTCTATATGTTTTATTTTATTTGTATTTTCGGATTTAGGTTTTCAATTTTAACATATTTAGGCGGAGATCTGAAACAATAAACCAATAATAATCTACCCATTGAATTAAAGCATTTAAAAATGCTTTTAACTATTCTTGAGAATGCTTGTCAATATGAGATGATGGAATAGTTAGAGCAGCCAACATGGCAGTGTAATTACTAGTTTAATTTGGTCTAGGTGGTACTGCAAAAGCACAACTTCATTTATCATATCCAATTATGCTTTTAGCAGCTGTATTTGACTTGGATATTTTTCTGCTATTAATTAGAGGATGCATCTACAAAATGTTGGCATAGTTGTATGTATAAATAATTTATTGTATTATTTTAATAATACTAATACTAATAATACTAATTAAATAATTTATTGTATGTATTATTTATGTATATAAATAACTAGCAAATCTTTAAAAAAATTGCCTTATCTATAATGTATTGTAAGAATTTTGAGGGCTTATATTGTGTAAACAATTTGTTTGCTTTCTTTAAGTGTCCTAAATTTAAATTTTATATTGATGAAAAATCGTTTTATATTTAATTTGGGGGAAAAAACATGAGCAGGAATTAAACATTCCATCTGCATTCAAAGTAGCATCCACAGTAAATATCAAAGATTTCTCTGAAATCTTTTCGTGATCTTATTTATTTTTTTCTCTTTTAGAACCGAAAATTGCTCCACTGATGGCAAAGACGCTGAAAAGTATGAAACAATGTTATCGTCGGTAGTATGAAAATTATTTGTTGATTTTTTTTATGTTTATTTTTATGATTCAAAGGGAGCGCTCTCAAAAAGGGGAGCTATAAAAAAATGTTTTCAATCCTCCATACTAATCATACCATTTATTGTATTGACTTCAAATGCTTGAAATGTACAACATTTTAATGGCATCTATTATTTTCGAATATGCTTATCTTCAAGCATTACTGTGATACTCTCGAAACTGTAATATATTTACAGGTTATGCGAGTTCGAAAAGAAAAGCTTTTGTTGAGAATTTTAAATTGTCTTTTAAGTACTCTTCCTTTTTTGAAATTACAATGCATCTGTTTATAATTCCTGTTCCTACTTATGTTTGTTTTGAAAATGTGTATATTTATGTAAGCACTGTGCATGTTTTTCTATCAGCGCATTTATAAGTTATAAAATTATTTTAAAGTACCTTGTATTCGACACATTTTATCAAACTTATAAATGTAGGGGCACATTATTAAGATGAACATAACCATTTAGGAAGTACTTATCGACATTTTTATGCTAAATATAATTTATTAATGTATATTTAATAATTTTCAGTAAACATTAGATTGACATTTAAAGTAATTTCACTAGATCTAATTGAGTGACTTGAAAACTTTTTTGTACATAAATGATGTAGGAGTGTATAAGTATACCTATTTATGAATTTTATCATCGACAGAATATTCTGAGAATTGCATATTTACTTTTGACTTTTTGTGACTTTTTTTGCTTCGTTTTGTATTATAAGTTGACAGAAATAAGAAGCATTTACTACTGTTGTTCCTAATTTACTGCTATCGAAATCCTGTCTACAAAAATTTTATCTTTTTGTGTGAATGTGTTCTGTTTTCTTTATTCTATAAACTCATATAAACCTTTTTACAGATTCTTTCACCCATGTTATTATAACTTAAAGGAAATCTCTATTCGTGGTTGTTATAATATGTTTAGAATAGTTGTACCTGAAGCTTGGTGTGATCATATGGTATTAAAATTAATTTTTAATTGTGTGTAGTGTTTTGTTTATCTAAATGAGTCGATTGTTTGTAAATAAATTTGTCTTGTTGGAGTGTCTTTTGACATATATTAATTTACTGAGGATATATGCATTGGAAAGAAAATATGGTTAAATTTAAGGCATAAAAAGAAAACTGTTTTTGTAAAATTAAAGTGTCGCACAAAATGAAATGTCATGTACTTTGAAATCGTATTTCCTTTATTCTTTTAAAGATTAACATAATTAGGGGAAAATGCATATTAATAATATGTTATGAATTTGTAATTCAGCTATAATCTTAATAGCTTGGAATTCATTCACTTTCAAAGTATTTTCCCAAATACATTAAAAGCTTAATTTTATGTAAGTTTTTTACTAGACGTGTAATATACAGCAGAAAAATCAGTAGTTGCTTTTTTTTTTTTTTGAGAGAGAGAGAATAGGATCATTATTCTACAGCAATTATATTGTCAAGTCACCAAATTATGAAATTAACAAACTGCATTAAGAAAATCTGATATTGTGATTTATTAAATGTTTTAAATGTCCGGTCTGTTTTATTTGTCTAAAGAAGTATATCATTTTAAATACATTTGCTGCCTCATTGGAGCATCTTTTGACTTGTTATTACACTGAAGATAAAACAATTGGGAAGGGGGGATGATTCCTCAATTCGCTGAATGCTTTTTTCATTAGAAAGTTTGTGCAATACAATCAATGTACAATTATACAATAGAACATCAGCTATGCATGTTTTGTGAATATAATCATTATTCGTAAAAACTATATACCGATAGATCAGCAAATTAAGAAATCGCCTGACTGTGCAATTTAAATAGCCCAAATCATTTGGTATTATTTAAAAACGGTGTAATTATAAGTGATCTGCATTACTTATCTAAAGATGCAGATTTTTTGTAAGTGAATTTGCCTTGTTGGGGGAGTTTGTTATGCATTAATTTACTGAAGTATTGCAATGAAAAAAAGTAACAACGTATCAAAATTAAAAACTGAACTAGAATTTAAGCTTAATTTTTTATAGGATATTTGTAGTATGCTATAAAATAATAGTAGTAGTGTATTTTTTTTAAATCTCTCACAATTATAATTTCTGATCTAACACTATATAATTTTATAAAGTCACTTATTTGAGCAATTGAAAAGTTTTGATCATATGATATTAAATGTTTTAACTGTGGGATATATATATATATATATAATATAATATAAAGCTGTATATTGTTTATGAAGGAAATTGTCATTTGACATTGAAGTGTCCTTTGACATGTATAAAATTATTAAAAATATATGCATTAAAAAAAGATAAGAATCCCCAAATTCACTTTTTTGTTGTTGTTG
The DNA here is from genome assembly GCA_026543865.1 of Argiope aurantia. NCBI lineage: Eukaryota > Metazoa > Arthropoda > Arachnida > Araneae > Araneidae > Argiope > Argiope aurantia. Next base: position 212,934 of record JAPMOR010000827.1, read on the forward strand.
AAAGGTTTGCATTACAAAATAGAACATCAGTTGAGATTTTCGGCGAATATGATTATTCTGTAACAACTATATAGTGCTTGGTCAGGAAACTAAAAAAATTACCAAACTATGCAAGTAAAAAAATTTGACCATTTGATATTATTAAATGTTTTAATTCTGTGATGTGTATTATTTATCTAAAGGAGTAGATTGTTTTAAATACATTTGCCTTGTTGGTGTTTCCTTTGGCTGGCTGTTTTAGTGAAGATATGTCTGTTAAAAAAAATATTCTCAAATTCATTAAAGGCTTATTTTTTTATTGGGACATTTGTATTACACAATGGAACATCAGTTTATATTATTGTGAATATATTAATTGTTCTGTAGCAATTATATAACTTTATAGCATTAGGTGTGCAAATTAAGAAAACCCCAGACTGCAATTCAAATAATTCAGATTATATGGTGGTGTTAAAGAGTTGCAATTACATGATCCGTATTGTTTCTCGGAAGCGCTATATTGTTTGCAAATTGCCTTACAGGAGTGTCTTTTGACATATATTAATTTTCTGAAGACTGAAAAAATAAAGAATTCTTGAAATTGATTAAAAACTTAACTAGGGATTAAACTTAATTTTTATTGGATATTTGTAATATATTGTAAAATTCTGTAGTCTTGCATTTTTCTCGAGTATGATTATTTTTCTATAGCTATTATAAACCTATATGGTGTTAGATTAAAAAAATTATAAAATTACCAGACTATGCAAATAAAAGAAGTTCTAATCGTATAATATTAAATATTTTGATTCCATGGTATGTATTGTTTATATAAAGGAATAAATCGCTTAAAATACATTTGCCTTATTGGAGTATCTTTCAACAAATATTAATTTACTATATCCATTGGGGGAGAAAATCGATCCCCAAATTAATTAGACCCTTGTTTTTATTTTAAAGTTTGCATTATATAATAGATCACCAGATGTGTAATTTTTGTGAATATGATCATTATTCTATATCACTATGTCAGCAAACTAAATAATTACCAGACTATTCAATTGAAATAGTTCAAATTAGATGTTATTAAAAAGTTTTTAATTGTGTGATATGTATTGTTTATCTAAAGTAGTAAATTGTTTATAAATGAATTTACCATATTGGAATGACTTTTATTGCAGATATATATGCAATTAAAAAAAAGAATGTCTTCCCGAAATTAATTCAAAGCTTAATTTTGATTAAACTCGATTCTTTTACTGTACTTTTGTAATATACTGTAGAGCATTAGTAGTTATGCATGTTCTGCGAATATGGTCATTGCTCTGTAGCAATTATGTAACAGTATAGTACTCGATCAGCAAACTAAATAATTACCAGACTATGTAATTTAAATAATTCAAATCATATGTTGTCTTGCTAACTTTGTAATTGTGTGATCTGCATTGCTTGTTAATGAATTTGCCTTATTAGAGTGTCATTTGACATATATTAATCTATTGAAGATATATACAATGAAAAAAGGGATGCCTTCCCGAAATTAATTGAAACCTTAATTTTGATTTAAACTCATTCCTTTTGCTGGACTTTTATAACATACTGTAGAACATCCGTAGTTATGTATTTTCTGTGAATATGGTCATTGTTCTATGGCAATTATATAACAATGTAGTGCTAGATCAGCGAACTAAATAATTACCAGACTATGCAATTTAAATAGTTCAAATCATATGTTGTCTCGAAAAGTTTATAATTGTGTGATCTGTATTGTTTGTTAATGAATTTGCCTTATTAGTGTCTTTTGACATTAGTTAATCTACTGAAGATATATGCATTGGAAAAAGATTGGTTTCCCGAAATTAATTGAAAGCTTGATTTTTATTTAAACTCATTTTTTAACGTTTGTAATTCGCAGCCGAACAGTTGCTTTTTGTGAATATGATCAGTATTTTATAGTATATATATAACAATACTGTGGCAAGTCAGCAAACTAATAAAATTTCCACACTATAGAATTTAAATTGTTCATATCATATGCTCGTATTAAAATATTTAAGTTGTGTGATCTGTAATTATCCTGTAGAAGTAGATTGTTTGTAAATGAATTTGGATTATTAGAATGTATTTTGATATATTAATCGCCTGATGATATTTGCACTAAAAAATGACTTCCCGAAACTAATTAAAATCTTAACTATGGATTAAAATTAGTTTTTTAAAATATATGTTTGTTATATTTTGCGATTATTATTCTATAGCAACTGTATAACTATGTAGTTTGGGGTCAGCAAATTAAAAAAAACTGCCAAACTATGCAATTTAAAAAATTCTAATCATATGTTATTAAAACGTTTTAACTGTGTGAACCGTACTGTTTATCAAAAAGGAGTAGATAGTTTGTAAATAAATTGCCTTATTGGAGTGTTTTTTTCTTCTTTCTTTCTCTCTCTCTCTGTATAATAATATCCTGAAGATATATGCACCAAAAGAAGTCTTCCCAATATGAAAATTTTAACAATGGTTTAAGCTTAATTCCTTTGCTGAACTCTTGTAATATACTGTAGAACAACAGTTTTTTTGTGAATATGATCATTATTCTATAGCAACTATATAACAATATAGTGTTAAGTCAATAAACTAAATAATTAAACTATGCAATTTTTTAAAAAAAAAAAAACTCTAAATCATATTATATTATAAAAAATGTTTTTGTCAAAAGAATGAATTTTGCTTATTGGAGTGTCTTTTGACATATATTTACTGCATTTATATGCATTGGGAGGGGGGGGGGGAATGGTTTGAAAACAAAACATTTTGACATCATTGAGTTTATAAATGCTTTTTATGAATTTAAAAAGTGTCTGACATGGTGAAGCTGTATACCCTTTGAAATATTCTAATATTCTTTACAACTAGAAAACTTCGATGTGTCTTTATGATTTATTAATTTATAATACAACCATGAGCTTAAAAGTCCTCTTCCGCCGACTTCTGGATTTCAAATTATTTTCCAGGTTATTTCCCTACATTCTTTAAAGGCTTGATTTTGGTTTGAACTTAATTTTTTTAACTAGACATTTGTAATATACAGTAGAGCTGTCATTGTGTAGATTTTGTGAATGTGATTTATCATTCTGTAGTGGCTATATAGTGTTAGGACATTAAGCTATAAAATTACTAAATTACTTTTTTAAAAGTTGAAGCAGTATATTCTTAAAGAAGTAATATATTTTATTAAATTGCCATTGAATTTGTAGTATGAGACATATACTACTTAAACAGAATTGACAAAAATTGAGAAGTACAATGTTATTTTAGAGAGATAACTTGGAATAAATTCTTTTGCACAGTTTTATAAATACTATTCTCTTTCAAATTAACAATAGTTGTTCCATATTATGTATTACGGGTCCATTTAAAATTCTTGATTGTAATATTTTGTGATATAAACCTTATTTATTGTTTAGACATAGTTGATATATTTTAAGATATAACTATATATTTTAGATTCTCTTAACAGGCTGTAGTTTATGTTTGGCATTCAACAAAAACGAAGTACCAATTATTTTATTAATATAGAATCTGAAATATCACGAAGCTTCTATCTAAATGTCTTAAATTGTCTTCTTTATTAGCTTTGACATCCATCTAAAAAACGAATAGTAAAGTATAACTTGGAATATGACTTTCTGCTAAAAGGAGAAAGAAACTTTTTAATTATCAGCAAAGAGTAGGTAAGAATATACAGTTTTTAAAATACAATTTAAATTCTTACAGTTTGTAAGAATTTTTTATAATCCCTTTTTACAAAATGGTTGTATTGCAGAGTTTCCTTAAAAAAATTTTTAAAAGCGTGTTGTTGATATAACCGTATAATTTAAATAATTATAACATCTGCATTTTAAGCATTTGCCCTGCAGGATTATTAATTAGCATTTTTGTATTTGATGCTCATTTTCTCCACTTCTGACACTTGCGCAGTGGATCCGAGAAAATGAAGTGCAATGTTTTCATTGTACTTCATTTTCATCGAGACAATGTACCAAAATTCCATGTTGTCTCGAACAATTTTTAAAGAATTTAATAAGGTTACTTACTAATGGAGAATTTCTCTAAATATTTCTTTTCAGTTTTCATGAGAGGGCCTTTCTGCGGTCTGTGAACTATATATACTAAAAACTTGGATACCATTTAGAAATTATGTCCTTTATTTACTTATATAATTTAAGTTCCCCTTTATTGATTGTATCTTTAAAAAAAATGCGAAAAGTTTTTTTTTTTTTTTTTTTTTCCCCTATGGATTAAAAAAAAAAGAATTCAGTTTCTCTCCTTATCTTAAAGACACAGCATAAATATGTCACCTTCAGATATTTTAACTGATTTTAGTTCTATTTCATTAAATAATTGTTAACTTGATATAATGAGACTTAAGATAGGTAGTCAGAAACATATAAAGTCTAGGTTTCGTATTTACATTTAATTTACAATTTCGTACAATAATAAATTATCATTTAATATTTAAATAAAAGTTTAAGGTTACTTCCGCTAGAAGTCATCAAAATATTATTAAATTTATTAAGAATATTAATTAATCATGAATTAGGAAGCTTCTTAATTCGATCTCTCAACTTCGACAAATTAGCAGTGTTAAACTGTAACTTAGCTTCTTCAAAGAATCAAATTTTGTTTTTAATGCTTGCTCACATTTTATTAGTAGAAATTTTGTAGCATAATTTTCGTAGTTGTTCCGTATATTATCTTAGTGCTTTATAGCATGCCAGTATGGACTAATGTTTTGTGTGTTATATGAACTACGTTTTATGAATATAATATATAAATGTTTGATGGAAATTATTTATATTTAGAATATTTATGCTATGTATTTGATGTTTTGAAACTAGAAGATTTATTTGATGTTTTGAAACTAGAAAATATGAACTAGATATCTTATTAGGATGTTTAAAACCTATTTATGTATATCTGTAAGTAGTATGACCTAAATTATGAATTAAATGTTATCGCAATTTTGTGTAATAGTATTGTAAAGAAGGTTTTTTTTTAATTAAAATTCATTTCTGAACTGTGAATTGTGTTTTGCAAATCAAAGGTGATTATTTTTTTTATGTAGGTGCATTCTGAACAGACTAATTTAAATGTATTCATATATTTTCACTATCACTCTTGGCTGTCAGTACCAATTTTTCAATATATGACTAATTTTTTACTGGGCAGAATAGTTTAAGAGGCATATTACAAGCAAGCACATATCGTAAAAATAGCAAGATCCGTTATATAACTAACTTCTGCATGCCATAGTTAAAAATAAATTTTAAATATTACTATTAAGTCTAGGTGCAATACTTAGGGAAAGAAACTTCCAATTACAAAGCTTCGTTAAATAAGATGGGTAATTTTATGAAAATACTTTGGCTTTTGTGCAGGTTAATGATAAAAGTTAAAAAAAAATTGTATACTTCCCCGAACTCCTATGATGTAAAAATATCAATGAATAAAAAATTTCTCTTACATTCATCTATGCACACACAAAATTTCACATGTCTGTCTACAAAAGTTGCGTAGATGTAATTAATTCCTTTAATTAAAAAAATAAGTATAAGAAATTTAGTTCAGAAATATGAATTTATTCAGTAATGAAAAATTGCCATGTACAAATATTTGTTAAGTAGTTATACATCATCCAATCATCATGGCTTCAAAGAAATTTGCATAATGTTGCTCACTTTGGCCGACATTTGCAATTGCGACTTTATATAGAAGGGAATATAAAATTATTCACGAGCAATTATGCGCTTTCTAAAAGAATGATACATTTCAGACATATATATACATTTGTAGACACATATAAACGTCATTTTCCGAATTCTAAACTTTAGCTCCATAGTTTTGATAAGAGTCCAAAAATATTGGAAGGAAACACCCGACATCTCAGTTTCGTTTTGAAAACCATCAAGAATTGGAATTTTGCATGAATTATGAGGAAAATGTAGTTCTTTATTTGCATTGAGAATGATCACAACAAAAAATACTGGCCATTAAATATTTATTATTATTCAATTTTAAAAAAAATATACTTATAGCGTGGCAGGTGGATAGTGCATAATCCATACTTCTTCCAAATCGAACTCTCCTTCTTCAGCTGAAATAAGTGATTCTATTGGGCAGTATAAAAAAGAATACAGATAGCCAAATGCCAGCGTATTATATCAGTCTTACTGTATGAAAATGACGAAATATGAGACAAAGAGCACAATTAAAACATATAATTGAGGATACTTCCCTTGATGAAAATGAAAATGGGAATGAAGAAATCATTTTACCATCTTTGAAAGGTGTATTTAAAAGCTACAAGATGAAATATTTAATATTTCGTATCATCATGATATTGAAAAATAAAATTTTAAGGACATGATTTAAATTCCAGTTGATTAAATTACTCATAAAATATGGCATGGTAATCATAATGAATAATTTTTATTCGAAATAAGAGTATTTGTAAAGAAAATTAAGGTTCAGAAAGAAAAAAATGTAATGAAAGACTTATTACATTGGAGAAAGACATTTTGATTTAATCTATTTTAATAAATTAAATTAAAATGTCGTACTATATCCATTGATATGAATTATATTTTATAATTAAACTTTCTGTAAACTTTCTTTGTAACAAAAACTCGAGAAAGCAGAAATTGTTCTGATATAATAAGCATAATAATATGTCAAAATGGTTCTGAAATCTTAATAAAAAATAACCTTAATTAATTCAGTTCAGTTTAATATTTCAAAACTGGACAGTAATATAATTGGAGCTATTATATACACTGTTAAATTATACAGCTAAAGATAATAGATTATTGTATTGGAACCAAGAATTGATAATATATTATTTTGGAGTGCTCCTCCGATTGACCATCTTTAGAGATTTCATTAAAATAGTAAATTCAACAAATAACATAACACTAAAAGAATAAGAATAAAAATACAGTTTTAGTGGTGCATTAGAAAACAGATTGCTCTTTCAATTATTTTCCATTTTTAGTTAATATTTAATGATATATGTACAAATATGAAGATCAATTTTTTTCGAAATTCACTACCAGGTAACGCCAGCATATAGAAAAAATTTAATAAATTGATTAACTGATCCCATAAGTTTCTTTTTATATATATATGAAATGAATACACGATATTTGTTATTTCAAGTTGATTTATTAGGTTATATATGAACCGTTCTGTTCTATCGCCATTTATTTCTTAGGAAGCTTCACTTTTTCCACTTTCTAAAACTGTTGCGGTTTACTTGCAACATATTTTTGGCATACATTTTTATTTCGCTTATGGATTGGGACCGTTTATCACAGAGAATTTTTAATGATAGGATCAAGTAATAGTCAAATAGAACAAGGTGTGGGATTAGGATGCAGTAGAATGTTTCTCAAACTGTAGCATGCGGTTTTACATTGTCGTGATGAAAAACGCAAGCTTCATCGTTTCGCCTATTTGGGCAGTTTTTTATGCCATGGCGGCTTTCGATTCATGAAACTGATAGCAGTATTTGACAGAATTAGTGGTTTTTCCTTGAGGGAAGTAGCTCGTGGTTGGCTACAACTTTCCATTCTCACTAAATGGACAAAAGAGCTTTCTTCGGGTAAAGACCAGTCTTCTCGATAGTTGAAGGTCTATTGTCTTCGGACCAAATGCGTTTGGGACATTTAGATACAAAATCTGTCTTCGTTGACAATCATCTTTAAGAAAGGATCTTTCATGTCGCTGGAAAAGTAAATCGCACTTAAGAGATGCTGTTCATAAAGTCGATTTTCGTCTTCATTCTTCATCACCATGGTCTTCGCACCATTCTCGTAAACGGTGCACATCTTGTCTGCAGTATCCTTGAATTAGAACCCAAACTTCACATCTATTTACAAATCCAATCTTGATCTGGTGATTAAGTACCGTTGTCCTAGAAATGTTGTAGCATCTGTGCACATTATATCGCAGATTGCTTGGTGTAAGCTGCAGTTTTCATTTTCCAAAACTGGCAGCTTTAAATCTCTTAAACCAAGAGCGGACGAACGTAATCAGGAGAGGAGTTAGGCATTTTGCAGCCACGCTAGGCATTGCGCGTTATGAGGTTCTTATCTTAGTGATAAATTGATGGTCAGTTTTGTTAATCTTTCAATGCATTTTTAACTTGTTATATTTATTTTAGGTTGATTTTTTTATTTTACTAATTTTGCGAAAATACGTGTTTTTATTTGTTTATTATGACACATATTTGTGCGGCATCCATACTTGTATTTTTCACAGTTTATTTATATGACTAAATTTGAAAGCGCTTCAAAAAGTCGAGATGTATATGAGTTAAGTACAATCGAAGTCTTAGAAAAAAAAATTAAGTATTAGAAATGCAACTCAATTATTAAATATTTGTTACGTGTTTCTGCATAGATATATTAAAAAGAAAAAGATTCATTTTTCTGCTGGATATGTTAAAACAAGGTTAGTATTTAATTCTACGTAAGAAAAAATATCTTCTTATTTGCTGAAATGCGGATATTTGTCAGTTTGTTTCCACTGCATTCAGAGGCGGCTGTAGCAGGGGGGCAATTGCATCCTCTTGCTCTCCTCCCCCCCGTCGACGAGAGATTGAGAGTTTCGTCCGCAAAAGTGTTCACCATTTCAGGATGGTTGTAGAGAGTTGCACATTATTGAATATGATTATTTAAAATCCACCATAAAATTAATATATTGTAAACAGTCGAAATATCCAAGTAACGGTTAAAGTGTTTTGGCTATATTTGGCAAAATAATCGATAGGGCTGTATGTCAATAATATGCCGTATTTTGTGGACAACTTTTGATAGACTGAACTAAGAACGAAATGCAATGGATGTCGAAGATATCTGAAAATCTGCGAACTTAGCATCTGATTCAAATGTCTTTCATTAAGCTCATAATTTGTACTACTTTTGGCAATATAACCGACAAGGTGATATTCTCATTTTGCTAGCAATTTTTGGTCTGTCGATAATGAACTCAATGTGGTGAGTGCCGAAGATGTAAATCTGTAGATTTTCAAACATTTGATTGAAATGTCGTTCACTTAGCTTATAATCCGCACTAGATTTGGCATTATATCCGACAGGTGAATAAGATACCGCATTCTGATAATTTTTAGGCGGCCGACTATGAACTAAATGTGATGAATGTCGTTCGTCAAGTTTTTAATTTGTACTACTTTTGGCAATATAACCGACAAGACAACATGTGAATAAAACATAAGACATGTCTCATCTTGTCAAAAAAGTTTGATCGATCGACAAAGAATTCAGTGCGAATGGATGTTGGCGAACATTCTTAGTCATTTTATTTAAATGTCATAATGTTCATTCAGCATGTAATGTATACTATATTTAGCAGAATAATCGATAATCTGGCAAATGAATAAAACATCACAGTTTTTCCGATTAATCATTGTCCTTCGGCTAAAATTTTATCCTAGATTAGATTATGGAAAAAATTTTCATCGGGCATTTCGATTACCTGTCAGTGGAATTAATAAAGAAGTTGGTGCATTTATATTATTAATGAATAGGACGATAGAGTTGTTTTCCATAATTCAAATCCAAATTCTAAAATTAATCATCTTATACACATAATTGTTACTTCCTCAGTAACGAATTAATAAATTTATTTTATTCATTTCACTATGAGAATTGCCCGACTAAAATCTAGTTAATTGTTAAAATAAATTTAAAAAAATAGTTTTCTTTTGACACTCTTGTGAGTATGAATGCTAAAAAGAGTTATTTTGCTGTAGTCAAATTTTGTGAATTCATTATAAATCACTGGAGTAAGTAAATTGTATAATTGTAAACTAAATTTATTTAACAGTAAAATATGTTTTCTTTTTCAATCTAATTTATCAGGTTACAATTATTACACTAAAGAAACATTACCGACTGCAGCTGACGACAAAAAAAGAATATTTGTGATATGGTAGCTTTTTACTTACATTAAAAAAGTTTATGTAAATATGCACTAAATTTGTTAAATTACTACCTAAATTCTTCAGACTGCATTCAATATTATGACTTTGTAAGCGGAGAACGTATCGTTTATATATACTTTTGTTTCAATTACTATTCGCAGTAAAAAGTATATAATTTCAGATACTTCTAAATTTTTAATAGTCTTTGAATAAGATGTCTTGATAAAAAGATGATTAAAATAGTTGTTTTGGCCCTTGATAGCTCAATTTTTAGAAAACTCAATCACATAAATGAAACACAAACTCTTGGACTGTATCTCCATTCCTTTAATCTCAACACACCATCTCTCTCCAATTCACACATACACTCAAAAAGTTATATGGTTTCACCACTTGGTGGCGCTAAATAATTAGTAGGCGGAGAGTTCTGCTGACTTACTAGCGCCAACATTCCGCCTCCCTTGAAATATCATTTCAAAATCTCAACATTACAGAAATAAAAATTTAACACATTATTTAATTAGACAATGCAAAAATTCCACAATTATCTTGCACAAGATACAAAATATATTACACTTTTAAAATAAATTTGAATATTATATACAAAACATTTCTGAAAAGAAAATATATGCGATAATTCAATATGTACTATGAACTACTTGAATATACATCATATATCATTTTAAATAATAATTACAATAATTACACAAGATATACATTGATTTTATTCACATGGTAATAAACAAATCTTTGAAACTGCTCTTTTCGTGACTCCTTGTGGAGTTTTTATAAGTACTACACTGACTTTGCCGTCTGATCCATAAATTAAATCTTGTATTCTTCCCATTGTCCACTGGCAAGGGGGAAGATTATCATCTTTTAAAAGAACCATAGAATCCTTTGAAATATTTTGTTTCACAAACTGCCATTTGTGTCTAGCTTGCAAATTATTTAAGTAATCTAGTTTCATTTTTTCCAAATTATTTGGACCGTTTTGCTCAATCTTTGTCATTGACATAAAAAATTATCTTTTCTCTCTGAATAATTTGGATCAGGAATACTATTTATGGGACGGCCGATTAGAAAATGGCCTGGGGTCAAAATTGTTTGGATCTGATGACAAAGGTATCAGTGGGCGACTGTTTAGAATACCTTCAATTTGAATAACAATAGTCAAAAACTGTTCCATTGTTAAACGCGCATTACCAACAACTCTCTTTAAATGGTGTTTGAAAAATTTAACACCCTCCTCCCATAAGCCACCAAAGTTAGGTGACCTAGATGGAATAAATGTCCATGTCACTTGTTCAGTTGTTAAGTAGTTAGCTAGTGGCTCTGGGGGTCTACCAATCATTTTGAAAACGTTTCAAATCTGAATTGGCCCCTTTGAAATTGGTTGCATTATCAGAACAGATAGAGGAACTACCACCTCTTCTGCTAAAAAAGCGCTTTAAAGTGGCAATCATTGCCTCTGCAGTTAAGTCAGTGACTATTTCCAAGTGGATTGCCTTAGTAGCAAAGCAAATGAAAACAGCCACATAACATTTTTGATAATTGCCTTTCCTCTGACCCTTGTATTTAATATAGAAAGGTCCACAAAAGTCTATCCCAACATGAGTGAAAGGATAACTAGGTTTAACTCTATTGATTGGGAGATCTCCCATAATTTGGTTTACAGTTCTAGGTTTATTTTTAGAACAAATGACATAATCATGAATAATTTTTCTGGCTGTATTTCTGCCAGATAATGACCAATATTCCCGTCTTACCAAATACAAAAATGTTTGTGCACCAACATGTGAATATTTAAGATGAAAATATTGCATAACTAACAAAGTGAATTCGTGATTCTTTGGAAGTAATATGGGAAACCTTTTATCATATGACAACTCAAATTACTTAATCTTCCTCCAACACGTAAGGCACCGTTTGGGTCTAGAAATGGGTTCAAGTAACTTACCTGACGCTTGTTAACATTTTCACCTTTTTCGAGGGCTTTTATTTCACAATTAAAGGCAGCTTCCTGAACAAGTTTGACTAAAGTTAACTTGGCCAACTGCAGTTCCTTGGAGGTTAAAGGACCTGGCATTTTGCTCGTGTTTCTCAAATTATTAATAAATCTGAAAATAAAGGCTAAGATTTTAATTATTTTATAAAACTTATTTGACACACTAAGTATATTATCTAAAAATGATGAGTCAACAGCTGAAATTAAACAGCAATTAGTTGAATTTTTGAGTTCTGCTAAATAAAGTTTCTCAGAAGAAACGTCCCTGTCCTGCACAGAAGTGTCCAATGGATCGTGGATGTCGTTGCAATCACCAGGAAAGTTCACAACCAATTCTTGGAGAAATGTTGGACCAAACCACCATAAGTCACTTTGTTGGATCGAGTCCCCTTGAAATGACGTCAGCGGGATTTTGTTCGGAAGGAACATGATGCCACTGATTCATTTCTGTGTATTCTTGAATAATAGTCACTCTGTTTGCAACAAATGTTTTTAAGTCTCATGACTCTTTTCTCATCCACGAAAGCACGATTGTAGAATCCGAATAATATGATACTGACGTAATATCCATTTTTAATGCACTTTTTACCTTCTGCATCAATTTGGCGAGCAGAACGGCACTGCATAACTCTAAACGAGGTATAGTTACCTGCTTGATTGGTGACACACGAGATTTACTCACGATTAGCTTCACTTTCACTTCACCCGCTGAATTAACTGTTCTGGCGTAGATTGCAGCACCATATGCCGTTTCAGACGAGTCACAGAATCTATGAAGCTCATTCACTTCCACGTTTGGAATAACAATACATCTTTCTATGTTAATGTCGTTTAAGTTTGTTAAGGATGTTACAAACTCAAGCCATTCACTAGCTTCTTTCGCGGGAAGCATTTCACCCCAATCAATCTTGAGCAACCACAATTGTTGCATGAATATTTTTGCCTTCGTGATCACTGGCCCAAGTAACCCAAGTGGATCAAAAAGTCTGGCGATAATGGATAAGACCGACCTTTTGGTAGGATAGGCATTATACTGCAAATCTACTTTAAAGGTAAAGCAGTCAGTTTTAGCCTTCCAGGCAATCCCCAAAGTCTTGATTTCATCCGTAGATGAGAACTCATACTCTTTCCCCGTAGCAGGAATAGGCTCGGAAGTATTTCCACATCACTTGTGTAATGACATCTGGGCAGTTTTTAGAATGCCAACAAGTTCATGTTGCAAAGTTTTTGTCTCTTCCAATGTACTCGCTCCACTTAAAACGTCGTCCATATAAAAGTCATGACACAAGACTGATGCAGCACTTGGAAAGTTTTTTCCCTCGTCAATGGAAATTTGTTTCAGTGTTCTCATGGCTAGATATGGAGCACTAACCGTTCCGTATGTAACCGTATTTAGCTGATACGTTTTAACGGGCTCATTAGCTCCCTCTTTCCATAAAATTCTTTGGAGATTTCTTTGACTCTCATCTATATTAATCATACGGTACATCTGACGAATATCTGCAGTAAATGCAAATATATGCTTTCTGAATCTAATTAGCAATGTAAATAGATCGTCTTGAATCACTCCGCCGTTATACTGAATTGAGTTGAGCGATTTTCCACTACTAGTCAAGGTGGACGCATTAAACACGGTACGTAGTTTAGTTGTCGTTTTTTGAAGCCTATAGATGCCATGATGAGGCATATAATATGTCACTTCAGGTTCAACACTTTCATCTTGTATCTCGCTCATGTGGCCTAACTCCTCATACTCCTTCAGAAAATCAGAATACAGTTTCAGATATTTTTGGTCTCTAGACAGGCGAGTCCACAGCGATTCGAGTCGTTTTAGAGCAATATCCCTTGAATTACCTAGACATGACCAATGCTCTTTAAATGGCATCGCCACAGTATATTTTCCCGTCTCATCTCTTTTATGTGTTCGCGCATAATGCTCCTCACAAACAGCATTCTCTTTACTTTTAGGTAATTCCTTACCTATTTCCTCAATCTCCCAAAATTTTCTCAAGTTTGAATTTAATTCTTCTGATCCACATATTAAACCGCAATAGTTAGAATTTAATTTAACTGAACTCGAAACGCTACCTCCTACAATATACCCAAATACAGAGTCCTGTAACGTCAAATTCTCATTTTTAGCATTTAATTTTCCCGGCTTTATTATTTCATAAAAGTATTCAGCGCCAATTAAAATATCTATTTTGCCCGGAATAGGGTCCGCAAGGACAATTGATTCTGGAATATGTACACGCATATCTATCATCTTATTCGGTATTAAATCTGTTATTTTTGATACCACTAACATCGAAATATTTCTTTCGAAACTTTTCTTTTTATTAGCCACAGTTGCTGTAACTCTGCGATTAACTACCAGCGAGGCATTATTAATACAGGAAATAGATTTATTTATTTTTTCACTTTGGAGTTCTAGCCTCTGCATACAATTCTGACTCATGAGGCAGCACTGTGAGCCGTTATCCAAAAGGCACCTTACTTCCTGCCATTGCGAACATCTATCTTTTATTAAATATCTTACAATAGACAAAACTACATTTTGATTTACAATTAGATTTGTTGCTACGAAAGACAGACTCCACTCACTGGGGGAAACCGAACCTTGTTCAGAATTTTTCCCCTCCGATTGCGAATTGTTTGTCTTCAGCGGTTTTTATATTCGAAGACGAAACATTTTTTGCTTCTTTCGAAAAGTGTATTAACTTATTGTGAGCTTTGCCACAGAAACAATTTCTAAACGAACACTTTTTAACGCTGTAATTAGGCGATAAACATTTGAAGCAGGCGTTTTTATTTTTCACTACCTCTACGCGTTCAAGAACCGAAAGTCTCTTAAATTGAGGACAAGCATACAAAAGATGATTCTCGCTCTTTAGACATAAATCGCAATTTTTATTTTTAATCTCATTGAAAAATACCTTTGATGCTGGTTTAAATTTATTACTATAATTTTGCCCTCTTCTCGTCTCATTAATGGTTTTACCTTTGGAAGCAAAATACAGATCACATTCTTTTCCTAACTCGAGAGGTGTAAACCACTTTTGATTTTGTCTAATATTAATAAGAGTTGCT
>JAPMOR010000830.1:0-20210 GCA_026543865.1 Argiope aurantia
ATATAAAATGGATTCACTTTTGATAAAAAATTTTGCTAAAGTCTTTTAGTTCAGGGTCTTCAGTTTTAGGAATTACATATCCATAAGGAAAAAAATATTATTTTAATTCATAATTTTTCTTCCGTTTCGAAGGAAATGAAGAAGTTTTGGTAGCTTCAAAACCAATAAACCACTGTCTATAATCCTACTGTCACAACAAACCAAGTTTTCTCTTCCATTTTCTGAAAAGTAGCCTAATATCATCTCATTTCCTTTTAGAAATAAATAAAAATAAGTCTCAAAATACTCCCCATTTCTTAACCAATATTCTGCGGGGTCCTGTTGACAGGCATAAAAGATGAAGAATATTTTTTTGTACCATCGAGGACAAATTCAGCTGCCTACTGGGATAATATATCTCACAGCTTTTTAGCTGTCAGGATTTGGCAATGGAATGAATGTGTATTTATAGTGAGTTTTTGTTCCTTATGTTATGGATGGGAGAAATGGCCTAGAATATGAAATCATACCGGATGGTTACTCCTAATGTTGACTCCGACTAACCCGGGAGAAAGTGAACTAGCCTGATAAGGCATGGATCGATTCTGGAAACTGCACGAGATAAGTGAAGACTCATAAATTATACTTCTTATTCTTTTAATAAGTATTTTGGAAAGTATGCTTGATTTTCTTCTTTGTCTTCTTTCGACTTTTGATTTCTTTCTTCTTTGCATGATTTTTTTTCTTTTTTTGTGAAATAGATCAGGGTTATATAATTCATGATCTATATTAAAGGTAAAATGTTTAAGAAAATCCTAGTATAAAGACATATCACTGATCGACCTCACCGACCGACCTCAAAGGCACGCGGATAAAAACTGAATGACCGAACTGCTAGAGAAGCACTGACGGGTACTGAGGTTGAGTCCTAAGGCCATCACTGGGCACGATACAACCCTTCCCTAAGGAAGTACTTTCCGTCATCTATAGGAGGTGCCAGGCCCCCACCTTTTCGTATACACTCCAGGGTGGCGAGAACCAACCATCATGCCAGAAACTTCTTACCCTAAATTACGAGGTGCACCCGGAGGTTGAATCCTAGTATAAATAGATAAAATAAAATAATTAAAAAACAGTATGAGGGAAATATCCATCATCATACAAATTTATATGTTTAGCTCAGTACAGAAACTTCAGTGACCCTCTCTATTACCTGTTTTTATTAGAAAAAAAATCTCAGATTAATTATAAAAAATATTCAAGAAATCGTACTTTTCTTCCAATCACAAAAAACAGCGGAATGATCAAGTTCAAACCCGTTATAATGTTTGTGACATTTAATTTTTTTAAAGCTACATTTCTTTACGTTTCTTTCTTTTAAGTTTATGCAATAGTCATGAAAAATGTTGCCAGTAACAATCAATTTATAGTACACTTGTTTTGAGTACAATTATTTGTTCACTAAATGTTACGATGGCAATTTCCATCAACGATTACAATGGCAATTTCCATCAACGATTACAATGGCAATTTCCAGGAGGTTTAATCTGGTTAAAAGAATAAATACCACGATATCAGCGAGTGTGATTCTTTTTGATGAGTAATTCCTTCAGCGGTTAATTTGATATTGTTCAAAATTTATACTTGTCTTTTTCAATGTCATTTAAAATTCTTCATTATTTTGATTGGGTAGCAAATTATTAGGGATATTCCTTTTCTAAAATATTTATTACTAAAATAATATAAAAAAACCTTCCACAATTTAAAAAAATACCTTTTTTAAAAATAGAGGGGAAACAACGAAATCAAAGACCATCCACCAGATGATTGAAAAGTTTTTAAAACAATTTGAAGGTCACAGTACTGAACCGATAGGTGACTATTGCGATGGATAGAGTAAAATAGGGAAAACTTGAAGAGACAGCATTGACATGTAACAGAAGAAGAATATAAAAATCAGTTTTCCTTTTCTGTTAAAGAGAGGAAGAAAAACATAAATAACTTATTACAAATTTAATTAAATAAACATTTACTTGCATTGCAGTGTAACTACTAAATTTATTAAAAATGAAAAAAAGAGAATTAATCACAATTTAAAGACTGAAAGAAAAATTTAGAAATAAATAATTTACAAAATTAGGGAGATCGAACTATTTTATTTACACTAAAAACACGAATTTTGACATGAAATCATTTTTCAACAATAATCAGGATTTAAAAAAGGAATAATTTTTTAATTTGAACCATCAGATCCCACTGCAGTTGGATTACAGATGCCTTACACAAGGTAAGATAATGACTGGCTTACAATTATCAAAAAAGGCATCCTTTATGTTCGAAATAAGCCTCAAGACAAGGAATCATTTTTTTTCTTGTTGACAACATTAACATTCTTATTAAAACATTTTCTTGTTACATTAACAATCAATTTTCGACGATAGCGTAGAATATGAACGATTTAATTGTTGTTTTATTATAAAAAAGTGCTCCATCTTTTCTAATAGTTGTGCTTCTAAATATAAAGTGATTCATAAATGCAGAACTATCTGGAGGCTAGATCATGATTATGCAATAAATAAAATCTAGTATAATGTCAGAAAAAAATCGATTTTATATCAATTATTTCTTTTCAAACAGATTCGTTCTGTAATCCTACATTTCCCAAATTATCGATTTTGATACTTTTCTACATACTTATCTACTTCTTGTATACCTATATGCTTTCACTGTTGAAGTAGGAAAAGGCTCTTTAATTAACTTGTGCAATTATGCATTTTTGTCAACTAATGTTTTCCTACAAATGTGCAAGCACGGATTGCAATGCTTCTTTGCTTCCAACTCCAGTATCTTTATAATTGCACTTCTTCAGAATTCGAATGTTGTTTCTTCTTAAGAAATTATTTATATTTGGAAAAAAATTTTCGTCCAAAAAGAACATTTAAGAGTAAGATCAAGGGAATAATCTGGATGTGAACATAGTGAAATAAATACGATATTTTGAAGAAAACTTGACGTCTGACAGAGCTTGTATTCCTCATTGTAATGGTGCTCTGGAGCATTCACAGTTTGCTTTTCTCTACTACTGAAATATTGAATGATCGCAATCAGAAGCTACAAGCATGCGCAATGCGAATATGAACTGATTCAGATAATTTCTGATTTGTAGATCGACGATATCATTCTCATCTTCTGCAAAAAAAAAATATTTTGCATTTATTTGAAAAATATTAAAATGGACCTTGTTAAATCCCAGTTAAGTTAAAAAGTTCAGGAATTTTTCATAGAAGTAGTATAACAGGGAATTAGATAAATGACAGCTTTATACCTTTAATATGCAGGAGATCCAAATTAATCTTTGTTTATTAACTGTTTTTAAACCACTGTTTTACAGTTGAAAATAAGATCTAATAACATAAACAATTAAATTATATGTAAGATAATAATTTAAATTATATGTACAACAGAAAGTGTCTGTTAGTCTTATTATACAAAGTTACGAAAATAATTTTAGTATACTAATAGTTTGAATAACAAAATCACTTTTCTGTCACCAAAATTGATTGTCTTATGAAGCTTTGAATATAATTATATTGTGAAATATTAAGTCTTTTTAATGGTTTCCTTGAATAATACTGTATCAACGGATGTGTAATGTATAAAAGAGCCCCAAAATAATAAAATCCATAGATTCATAACTTAGTCATTCTTTTTCCCAAGAAACTGTATTCTTTATTTATAGCATCAATGTATTAAAAATTATTTAAAAATTTTAGTAACATGGTTGTTAACTATATAAAAATTCGATTTCTAATTTTTTTCAGTAGTATATTTAGTAACTCTCCCAGTATAAATTATTACTTCGTATTCCATTTCAGAGTATTTTTCCAGATGAAAGTACTGAATAATTCTAGAAGTTTAGATATTAGTCACTATTAAAGTTGATAAAATATTATTTTCCAATTTAGCTGTGCATATATTGACTTTTAGCAATCAAAAAGTCATATAAGGATTCTCCTTGAAATCGGGGATATGGAGATCGATAAGATAAAAATTGAGGATCACATTTCAAAAGTTGTAATTGAAACTGGACAATAAATAGAAGTGTTTTGTTTAAAGAGAATAAAAATCAGAATGTGGATCAAGTAATACTAACGAACCAGAAATCAAGATACCAAAGTTTCGAAAAATTCAGCAGCTGCTTTGCTTTTCATATTGTTATTTCTAAAAATAGAAAATGGCAAACTATAAAACTTTTCGAAAGTTATAAAAATGATGACGAAAAACTGTAAAAGTTCCCTTAGATTTTATGTGCTGTAAATTTTTAAAATCAGCAGTAAATTTTCGGAAAATAGCAGTTGCTGTTAAAAGTACAGACCAAATCTCCCCTGCAGAAAATCAATAGTTATCTTTACCCCGTTACTGCAAACGGTTGAGATTTAATGCATTGCTTATACTCCATCATGAAACGGTCGTTTCCTACGTAGAACTTCAGTGGAAAGTTATTAAATCTGATCCGAAATAAATTATGAGAAGCCTCTTTCATAAATGTTAAATTAATTTTGAAATTCCCTTTTATGGAGAAAATTTTTCATTTTGTGAAATCTAAAAAATTCGAACAATTACATTACAGCCTACATATCTGCTTCAAAAGTAACATGTATTTAAGTAATATCTATTTAATATACTTAATAAAATAAATACCTTTCTCATAAAACTAATATTTGTCTAGTATACAATCCAACTATTTCTTAACACTAGGTAATATAAATTACCATAAAAAGATACATTCGATATATACCTTTTAACCCGTAACTGGAGACTCTTTTTTGTCTTTTGTAAACAGCATTGGGATTTGTTTTTAAAATCCAATATATTCTGAAATTCAAGCAGTTATCAAAAGTAATAAAAATGTTAAATTCTGTAATATTAAATGTTGGAAAGATGCTATAAGAAAAACTAAGCAATCTGTTAATGAGCATTTACTTCGTTTAAATATTATGGAACTACAATAATGTTAGAATTTAACCAACAATAATAAAAAATACAATATTTTAAAATATTATTTCAAGAGAATTTCGTGATTCCATGTATATAAGCACATTACGACACTGAAAAATACTCAAAGGATTAAGTAAACTCTCATAAATAACTGAACTTACAGAACTATATTTTTCACTACATATTTCTATAATGTGATGTATCAAACACTACATTTTCTATAAAAATAAATGTAAGAAATTGTTTTCCTTCAAATGAGAAATATTATTCATTCAGTAATTTTGTAATTTTTCTATAATTTTTATGGCAAAAGGGGATTGTAAAACCAATCAAACTCGAATCCAAAAACTGATTTTTAATTTTAATAATAGGCGTATACATAGATCTGAAAAGACAGATTGTCTAAAGTCTTATATTGTATATAGTTCGAGTCACTATTTTTTTGATGAATCAAGTATTTTAAATTTTTTTACATATTCTCATGCAATGAGTTATTTACAATAAAACAGTCGAATATTAATCTCTACTCTTTTGTTACTATAACCGACTATTTTACAAAAATTTGAACATCACACTTTTATAAAAATGCATTTTTAAATCACTCCATTAAACCTCCGTCTCCGATAAGTTACACCAGTCAATGTCCGGAATTTCCAAAAGTTGATTGTCTAAGTACTACTCTATTCAAAGCTTCGTAACTAGGTCATATATGATCGACTGTGCCATTTTGAATAAACGATATATGCTTTTTCAATTCAGCCGAAGAAGCAAGCAATTGTAAATTTAGCGACCTTCTCCAATTTCTCATACCCCGCAATCTAAATATGAGTTGACCCTGTAAAAGGAATATACATAATAAATATAGGACCAAAGGATTATATTAAAATTTAGATTCCATAATATTTTTACACGTGCGTTTATTGATTGAATCAAAATATTAGGATTTACATAATTTAGAGTATTTTCTATATGACAATATAGATCTATATCAAATGACTTAGAAATTAGCAATTGTATTGTGATTAGAACGCCACTCTGAATATAAAATATTCAAGGTAAATAGTGACTTGAAAATGTATAAAACAACCATTAAACAAAATACTGATTTTAAAGAGATAAAAGAAATGAAAAAAAAGCAAAAGCTGAATGCTTTTAAAAAGAAAAAGTTAAATACAAATAAAGAAATCAACATGAATATACACCATCAATATATTAGAGCTAATTAAAAGCGTATCTTAAAATATTTTCTTAAAAGCAGTAAAATATTTTTTCATATTGCAGGTGGATTTCCAATCAAAGAGAATGAAGTATATCACGTGATCAATAATTAACATTGGTTTCACGAATTAAAACGATGTAACAGTTATTTATAATCCTGGATGTTTTACCAAGAGGATTCATTATTCGAAATAATATAATGATTTTCAAATGGTAATGTCATATTTTAAAAAGTAAATCAAGAAATTTTCTTTTCAGATACATTTCTTAATCATTTATACAACAATGTTGATGTTTAAAAAAATCTAGGGATGGGGGAATAAAAACAATTATCCAAAGATTAAATTTCTGCAAATATTAAAATCTATCCACATATGGTGACAATTAATTTGCTGAGATTAATGACTGCTTAAAATTTGAATTAAATATTCTATAATTTGATCGTATCTTAACAAAATATTTTTATCTTCATATTTTGATAGATACATAATTCATAATGTTTAATAGCATAGTGTGTTCAGTTGTTCTATATATTTTACTAATTTCCTATCAATAGCTTTATGCACCTGATGATATTACCAACCAGGAATTTGAAAAATTCGTGTCCTCCGAAGCCTTTTCCTCATAGCTGGATTCTCTTTTATTGCAAGAGTTATCTTGTATTTTTGTATCGTTTTACATTCTTGTATTATAAAGATACTCTTGCATTGTAAGAATACTCTTGATTCTCTTGTATTGTACAGATACTCTTGATTCTTTTGTATTGTAAGTATACTCTTGATTTTCTTGTATTGTAAGTATATTCTTGATTCTCTTGTATTGTAAGTATACTCTTGATTCTCTTGTATTGAAAGGATACTCTTGATTCTCTTGTATTGTAAGGACACTCTTGGTTCTCTTGTATTGAAAGGATACTCTTGATTCTCTTGTATTGTAATTATCTTCTTTAATTGTAAGTGCAAGAACATTGCAAAATTGTTATTTAATTCAAGCCTTATACAAAATCTATTCTGCATGGAAAAATAAAAATAATTAAAAAAAATATGATCATCAACAATGGGAAAAACATCAAGAATGAAATAATAATAGCAGCAATGAAAAATAATTGAATTTCAATTCATCAATGAAATATATTGTTTCAAATATCCTACAATTATTATTTTTTAATTTAGCTGCAAATAAAAAAAATTATAAGGTACAAAAATTGATATTAATGTTTAGAAATGTTTTTGAATTTTCAGATGATATAAAACATTTATATACTATAATATTTTTCATTCTTTGTGTTTTTTGAAACTTTTGTTTAATTCTTGATGAATTAAACTTTTAAGAAAATTCAGCCAGCATGGAAGTTAAAACAATTTAGAGGATACATATCAATCAAATTTGTTTCTTTTAACTAAACGGTTTCGAATAAAAAAATAATAACACACATATATGATACAAACAAACATTTATCTTTACCACTTCTAGAGATGAATGTATGTTGTTATCTATAGAGTTGGTTGTCAGTTACTACATTTGATATCTATTTATCTTCGAAGATAAAATTTTACAGTTCAGAAAGCTTTTTGAAATATTAATTATAACTATTAATTAAAAATTAATCGAAATTTCGATACTTTTCCATGATAAATTCTGAAATTAATACAGCAGAAAAATTATTTTTATAATATCTTAAAATTAAAAAATAAAGGTATTTTCAATGATTCAATTAAAATAAAATAAAAATTAAAATATTTTATTGGTTTAAAAATTTTACCAAATCATGAACTCACCTAATGAACTTTTATATTCTAAATGACTTATGAATACATTACAAGTTTATATGGAGAAAAATGTACGGAACATAAATCAATTTTAATATTTTATAATAATTATTTTTGAATTTTCGCTTATTTATAAGCCATTATTTTCTTTAATTTTACTATTGGTGTGAAAAAAATTTGTACTTCTTTCCTGAATCGTGTATCTTCTAAATCTTGCTGACTTATTTTTAAGTATTAAAGTCACTTGAGCAACGAGCGGTGTTACTGGCAATATCATAAGCATCATTAAACGCAACATATTCTCAGTTTAGGCAATAAAATTTATATATGCACATATGAAAAGAAATGTTAACCACAGTAAAAGTATCATTCCGACATTTTATTGCACTGCAATAAACGCTGTTTATTTCATGGAATTCCCTGTTTTAAAATGTTGCGTTTTCCATGTTTGAATAATAATAATAAAAAAATGTATATGGAATTGTAACGGAGTTTTCGGAAAAATAGTTTAATACTTTTCTTAGTCTCATAGAGTATTTATTTCTGAATGTAAGAATACTTGTGACAAAATTTGTGATAAAAGAGAAGGAATTTCGAATACACTGTTACGTTTTATATGTTCCGGCATAATTTTTCCAGACATATAATTCAGCAAATGTTAGTAACTTTACTAAACCTCTTTTCTCGCTATTTTTCGAGTGCAAAATATTTTACATTTCCTATATGGTTGCAAAAATTGTCTTATCTATACAGTTCTGTGGATGTAGAAAGCTTTATAAAATAATGCAAACATATTCTATGTGTATATTTTATTACAATAGTTCTTTAAATTTAATGCATGGAATTTTATGCTAATAGCTTTTGCCAAAGATAAAATTCTAATGCTTTCTTTTTATTATTCTCTAAAAGCAATTTACTGTATAATTTATAAAGTCTTTTTCACATAGAATTTTACTTGCCATTTGCTAGGAAGAAATGTTACGCATTTTTTGTTTATTGTCAAATCATTTCGTTGTAGAAGTATATATGTGAAAAATATTAATCCGCTTAACATTGTTTTTTCGAAAAAATAACTGAAGTAATAAAAAAAACATTTTAAGCATTATAAAGTTTTTTTAGTATTTTTTTTTTCAGTTACAAAATATCAGAAAAATATATATTCAAATATTAAATACAAAATTTAATAAAATACATTTGCTTATAAATGAAAATTGTTTATAAATGATATTATATATTTACTTACCACTTATGAATAATAAAAGTCATTTTAAGGATTGTACTTTGCGCACTGATGTTAAAATTCTTTAGAAAAGAATAATACTGTTGTTTAAAGATAAATTCAAAACTCTACTCAATGCAATGAATTAGTGGCTAGCATATTCTTAAATTATTTAAAAGAAGATTCAACGTAAGGAAATATGCATTTATATATTCTATAAAGTAATATAAAAGTTTACAATCATAATATATATAAATATATAGGCTTATGAATAAAATATTGGAAGTCATCAATATTTTTTGTCTTTCATAAAATGGTTTTCTTCCAAAAATTTAATATTTCTGAGTGTTTGTAATATCATGAATGCAATGCTTATAAAATTTATTTCTAATAACTTTTACTTAACATTCATGCTTGCAAATATTGAGATTAAAAATTGATTTTTCTTTCACATTCCTAAATGTTGGGAAAATGAAATGTTGTAGAATTCTATCTTCTCTAATTCAATACACTAT
The DNA here is from genome assembly GCA_026543865.1 of Argiope aurantia. NCBI lineage: Eukaryota > Metazoa > Arthropoda > Arachnida > Araneae > Araneidae > Argiope > Argiope aurantia. Next base: position 9,699 of record JAPMOR010000830.1, read on the forward strand.
TTATGTATTTTTAGAATGGATTAACATGAATTTTCTTGATAAAAGTTAATGAAATTTAATTTTGATATTGTAGCAGGGTCGTCACTGCTAAATTGATTGAAAAAAATGGTAAATTTTAAGACAAAATGTAAAAAAAAAAAATTTTTATACAACGCACATTAAAATGGATGTATCTGAAAAGCTTTTGTAATTAAATTCATTCCTCTTTAACACTTTTACTATTAACCCGCACCCAACCGGCCATGCAAACTCGATATTGGTAGGTTGGTTTCTATTTTAAGCAAATAGTGCAGGATGTAAAGCGATGAAACTGTTGGTAACTCACTTTACATCCTGCATCTCTGGTTTGAAACACAAACTAACTCTACAGTAAAAATTTACAAGGCCTGTTGAATTGGGTCAGTAGTGAAAAACGTAATAAAATGCTGTCTGAAAAATTTCTATTCGACGTATTTCGATATAAATGCTGCATTTACTGCAGTTTTTCTAAAATAAGCTCATATTAATTTTACATCATTCCACAGAACTCTTTACCTTCATATGAAAAATACACATGTGCTTATATATCTTTGATAAGAATATAGACAACATTCTGTAAGAAATTTTAATAAGCGTAGGTGATCACATTTTTGATATTTAATAAGTCAAATATTATTATTTAAAACAATCATGTCTTTCTTAGTTCTACAATTAATGTAAAACATCCCAATTTAGAATTATGTAAAATGAAAATAAAGCCGAATCGGTGTGATACATTTTTAATCGAAGAAAGTAGAAAAGATACTAATACTAATATGTTTCATGTTTCATTATGTTATCAAGATTTATATTTATCATGAACTGCCAAAGGACAAATTTATTATTTTATTAACACCTTAATGGCCCAGGATTACCCAGGCAAACGTTACTAGGGGCCGGCAGTATTTTTAGAAGACTTAATTGAAAAACAACTTTATGCAAATTCACAAAATAATTCAATATATACAAACATACACATAAAGTAAAAAAAACAAAAAACAATAACAATACATTTAATACAACAATTTTTATATTTTTCTTAGTGTCAACGTTTTAAAAACAAGAAATATAGCAATACTTAACTAAAATCAAATACGTATCGATGAAATATGAATATTTATACCTGTTTACGTTTATAAATCATCGCACAGAGAGTGCGGTACTGAACAATAACCTTTGGCAGTAGCATGTACACGCATGTATTGTTGGAGTTGCCATTGATATGTTAAGATTTAAGTAGCTTTATAAATATATAAAAAAAAGGAAAATTAGAAAGACAAAAACAATAAGTTTTTTCCATTCAAGTATTCATTGTTTCCTTTTGCTTCAACATTTTATTATGTTTGAATAACATACCAAAGGGAATTGAAGATGTTGTATCAATGTGCCTCTTACAGTGCCGTATACATGAAAATTTTAAATATCTAAGCCCATTTTATGTAAAAAAATCTTTTATATCTTATCTTGAATCAAAATCTCTCAAAAATTTCATAAAACAATCAACTTAGACACTATTAAAGTTTCGTACAAAATAAGATGTAAAACAAATATTTTATCGCATGCATATTGAGTGGACAATTCTTTTCTAAACTCTCATGTATTTTAATATAACTTATATATGACTAGTCTTCAGAAGATGAAACATTTCAAGTTTAAAAAAAACCCCTCTTCACTCTTAATATCTACCAGAAACATAAAGGTAGCAAAGCAAACAAGGCTTAAAATAATGAATGTTTGCCCTAAGGAGCGGAACATCATGTGTAAGTGATAAATGCGAGCACTCGCTGGAGTAGACGCAACTTAAACTGAACCATAAAATTGTCTTTCAGTTTTAATCTCAACCCTCTTTATACGGAACGCGTGCTCCTACTGCAGAAGCGCCAAGTGCCGGCCCTTTGAAATCTCGAAACTTCTTCCCCCACTTCTTCAGGGAATTTATGGTCTGTGCCACTCGGCCAAAAGATGCCATCACGCAAGCCACAGAGAAAAGAGCTCATTTTTAATAGTTGTTAGCACTTGAAATATTTAAGTTTCTGCTAACTTTAATGACACTCTCTTATTTCTACTTTTAATTATTGCCGTAGACGTGGGTTTAAAGCTGTTGTTTACAAAGAATTCAAAGAAATACGAGTTCTTCTGTGTGCTGGAAAGATTTTCAAAATATCGAGGAACATTGGGAGGCAACGACTTCTTTTATTGATCCACGTTAAACAGAAACCATCTAAAGAAACATTCCTATTCCTGTTAACTCTGAAGATATGAGTTAATTATTTTATATTAATTATAGTACAGACGAGGCAGCAATGAAATGTGTGAATATATCAGTAAGCGATTTTAAAAAAAAAATCAGAGAAAATCTACATATAATGTGTTTATAATTGAAGTAACCCCTCTTATATTTCATTTGAGACCGTTTTATTTGAATATTCTGTGATGGTATATACGTTATTTCGATTTAGAGAAAAAAAATCTTCGATTAATAGTAATTCAAATTTCGACCACCAGATAGAAAGGTAGCGCATAAGAAATAAAATTCACAAATTTAAAGTACTAAACTTTATTTAATCAGATTGTTCATTCAATATTCATTCCACTTGCATCAATCATATGTTCAAAACTTGTTATATATGTTCAAAAACAGTGCAAAGTGCCTCTTGAGGAACTGCCAACGTAATTTCTTATTCTTGCTCTCATTTCAGGAAGAATACACATACATTCTTCATAAATATGATCTTTCGGGATTCCTCATAATCAGAAATGGCAGGGACTCAGGTCTGGAGAAGGATTATACCAGGCAGCCGGAAATTGTCTTGAAATTTCCCAATCGTCTCCAAACTGAGTACGAAATAGTTTTTAAGCATAACGGAAAATATAGAGTGTTGAAGCATTCTGAGTGAAGATAGTTGTCAATAACTATTCTTGTACTTGTAAGGAAGGAATGTCTTGATATCATAGAAATTCGCAGTAGCTGGCACAAGTGCTGAAACATTTTTTAAGCCTTCACAAGTTTTCATCTCAAAAAAAAAGATATAGGGGTAATAATGAAGTCAGCTGTAAAACACCCTACACATTAAAATATTCGAAATAAAGGGGCTGTTCATGCACAGAGTTAGGACGTCAAGTACGTAAGAAATCGCTGAGCAACCTAATACAAAATGTGTCTCATTTAACCATATAATCTTCCAAAGCCATACGCTGCAACGGCTACTCTAGCCAGAAATCCATATGCAAAATTATTTAGTATGTTATTCCGAGTATCTGAAGGTGAAGGTTTTGCACCTCGTGAACTTTGTAAAGATACAATTTTAAAATGGATACAGAACCTTTCGAAACCGCAGACCACAGGAGAAATAAAACTATAAGTTTCTTCTCGAACACTGCTCGAAAAAAATATGAGAACCTCCGTATCTTTCAACTACAGCAAACATAAAACATTGGAAAAGCAAACTACTTGATTCCACTCGAACACTTTTCGAAAAAGATTGGAAATCAGAGGGTCTATCGACCACAGCAATTATCTGTGAAGTTATCAATAGCGACTTCTCTCACACTATAATTTGGAATTCGTTTCTGGTCTCTTTTTCAAATCACGGCCCACTTTTCAGCCTCTTCAAATTAGCAAACATCCTTTGCAATCCCTATTTCGACATAGCCCTTTTCACAAATCTTTCAAACATCGTTATCCTTGCAGAACTGCTAAATTTTATTGTAGCTCTAATAAAATAACTTAACCAGTAAAAATCGATTTTCCTACTCAAATGGCACGTTGGGATATATTTTTATGCACAGACTTCATTCATTTTAAATGTTTCCAATTTTCATAACGATGTTTCTACTTTACATTAAAAGTACCATCTAGTGATAAAAACTTAAACTACTTTTTGCAGTTTTCTTTCTATATTTTTCATTATTTATTTAACATATATTCTAAATTTCAATGAAGTACGTCAAACAAATCAGGCGTTACCTTGATCTGAGTAGGGCCACATTATTTATAATTAATCAGTACGAACATTTTCATTGGTGAAAATAAAAAATTTGTTTAGTTAGATCTGCAAGTTACTCTTTAGTTAGTGCTTTTGAATTTTAAAAATCTATGAGAATGTTTTTGCAGTTTGAAAAATTTTAATAATTTTACGTATCTGTATAACATTTTTTTTTTACAAAGAGGATAGACATTGTGAAAAATAAAACTTCTTTTATCCCTTTATCAAAACTACTTATAATACTTTCAGAAAATGTTAAAAAAAAATGAAGAATTTTCTTTCAAACCAACCAGCTGCAACTAACTTTTTTCTAAAAGATTCTCTGAAAGGTTACATTATGTTTCTGTCTAGAATGTTAAAATAAAATTTAACTTTTAATTTATCTGAAATAAAATCTAACTTTTCTGCATTCATTATTCCAGCAAAATTTAATCTCAGTATGAAAATTAAGAAATTCTATAAAAGCTTTGAGTATAACCTTTGTCACTTACGAAAGAATTTAGTAGCAATGCCAAAGAAATTATACACAATTACTCACATGTTATCAAATCCCAAAACCGTAAATATCAATAGGAATACCACTCGGTTGCGAAAAAATAAACGGACAAGATCAGAATCTAACTTATCAGATATGTTATATACAATTGCACTTATACTAGAATCTAATTTGATTAAAATCTCGATGCTTGTACATAATTATTATCAATTAAAATATAAGGTTTCATGAAAAAAATTAGATACATCTTATTACAACAAATAAGAAACTTTAATAAGTATTCTGTATAAAATATAAACAACTACTTAATTTTTCATCAATGGTGTTAGTTTTGTCTTAAGATTCTATAAATTCAGATGTTTTTAAGAAACATAAAACATGAATTGTATTTGGTCAGATAATAAAGAGTAATCTTTAATTTTCTAGTATATGAAATATCAAATGATAAAATATTGCAATTGTCCAAAAAATTCGGATTTTAGATTTTGACTAATCTTAACGTTTCAGACCTCTTTGCTTTATTATACTATAAGTCTTTCTGTCGCTTCAGTCTTCTTAGAATTACTGTAATATCTGACCGTGAGTATAATAATTAAAAAGAAAACTTTGTGCTTGTCAGATGAAATTTATTCTATGGTCTTTACACCAAATGCGTAGATTCCTATCAAATTTTGAACGAAATACATTCTAAGAATGCCTGCCTGTCCAAGTAGAAGTATAGACGATAACTATAAATAATAAGGAGTTAGAGAGAGAGATGAAATTCGTCGCACAGGTCAAACATCTAAAATGTAGTTTTGCATCAAACGTGACATCAAATCCCTAAAAGGATTGACCTTCTACGACATCTTTGACATTTTTGACACCTTTGACCTTCAAAGGTGTCAAATTTGATGCAAAACTACATCTAAAATATAGTTTTGCATCAAATTTGACACCAAATCCTTCAAAGAACTGATCTTCTTCTTCTTGTGTATAGTCGACCACCCCGCCACCACTGAACATAGTAGTATCGACAGAATTTATTGTGGCCGACTGCTATCTTCAGTATTGTCCATCCTTATATTGACCGATTTGTCAAACTGACATTTTCTTTGTGGTAATTGGTCACAATTACGATCAATTACTCTCCTTTCTCCTCATCTTCCTACTAAACAAGGAACCATCTCTTACATAAAACGAGATAACATAGAAAACAATGAATTAAATAAAGGAAGTTTAATGTTTGATCATGGGCAGCAATTATACTTAAATTTTTAGTTTCAATTACTTTGAAAAGGAAGTCAAAAATTCGTATTGGGTTTCTAATTGCCTGAATGTATATTAACTTTTTTTGAGACCTTTGGTTGTTTTTATGGAATCGCCAAGAGCAACAAATTAGATTCAGTAAAGAAGTTAAATTTACAGCATATATCGATCTTTCATAGTCACTAAATGCATGCAGTTAATACACAAGTACTGATTTTCTTTACTATATAACGAATCATATAATTCTCATGTGGAACTGAAAATAGTTTCACTAGAGATATTCTCAAATGTGTGCAAAGATATTAATTTTAAGTAGGGGTAAGGGATTAACACATTTATAAGAGCATGCTATAAAGCTTCAGGAAGAACATCCCCACTAAACTCCTATTATTTAAAGCAATAAGTATTTTAACACATTACTTTTTATTTGTTACGTTTAAATGCCTTGGGTAATAATGTGGGCATTTTTATTTCACAAAGTAAACGCAAAGAATCCATTCACTAAGTATAAATAATTCGTAGAGTTCAGTAATTAGATCAATGAATTACCTGAAAATTGAATTATCAAAATGTTTGTCTGCATTCATGGAAATCATCAAACATTTTGAAACTGGCATCATTATAAAACAATACTTAGTACATATATTAAATCAAAGAATCTCATGAAAAGTTTTGTTAACTTAATTTTGACTGTCGGTTTTTAATTTTTAAAAAATGTGCAATGTATGAAGATTGGAGATCCTTTTTCATTTAATATACAAATTATTTATCCTCATAAATGCCTATAATTTGACACACATTTGTAAAAACCGAGATGTACTACATAAATCCCGATCTCTTAACAGGACTACCGACTTACATTAGAGAAATGGAAATCAAATAAATAGCTAAATTGGCTGCTTCAGCGAATGACCCTATCACCAAGCACAAATCACTCCGACTTCCACTTTACTTCGCGTCCAATAATCAGATACTGGACTCGCGAATCAAATAAATAACGTGAGCTGCCAGCGGCAGGAAATAAGAATCTGTTATAACACCATAGGGCAACAAGGCAGCGATGATCAAAATGTAACCCCTTATCTGAGCCAAAAATGTGTCGTCTATTGTCTTCGATAGATCCCTGGTAATTGAGAGCACTGGCGAAGACCAACGGTCATGAAGATGATCACAATGTTTCTTTATGACGCATTCGAGTCCCTCGATGGATAAGAATAAGGCCTGTGAAGATATCTACTACATGATATTCTTTCGGGATTTCTCTCTCCTCTTATTCTTGGTTTATTTTTTTCTGCTGGATGGTGTCCCATTTCTGGAGATGGAATTCTAGGTTATATACCGGTAGTAACAAAGATCTTTTGCGCCCTTTTTTATAGACTGTAATGGTAGGCTGGATTTAAAAGATTGTCGTAAAAGTCCCTTCATATACTACACGGAAAAGAGATTTATGAGTGATGTTTTTCTTGACTGATGACAGCAGTTGAAAGAATAACGTTTGTCAGAAGTTGAAGATCGCAGTTGATAGTCCTGCAGCTATTAATGCATTTATTTAATCTGTGATTTTTTTAACTTGTGATTTTTTCGTAACTTTACCATAACCTTTCCCAAAAATATTTACCATTCTGTGGTCGACAGATCTGTTAAAGAAAATTTAAAACATGTAAAGAATACATCGACTTTTATTCAGTAATACTCATAAATGTATAAATATCCAACCTCCATCGAACTCAAACGAGTCGTTCACGTCCTTTGAACTGTCCAGGTCTCGTCTCCATAGCATGTGATTCGGTATATTGGAACAAATGCTTTATCAATTTGTATCGAACTAATACCATTCTATTTTTTAAAGTAAATTAAATAAATACATTGCGTATTATTGATTCATCAGGAACTGGCACTGGCTTGTCACCTTGCGGTTCATCAGGTGTCTCCATTTACTTTTGTTCCTTTTGCAGTTGAGTTTGCGAGGTGTAATATAGTATTTCTGAGTAACTAACTTCAAATATGATAAAATTGATCTTTTCGTTGCTTAAACATGTTGATATGGTTTTTATGGTGATATAAATGACTAAAAAACTAAAAATTGAGAATTCCAGGAAATTTTGGCAAATTTAAATTATTGTCAAATAGATCAGAACTAAATAACATTTTAAAACATTACAATCAATTTAATTTATAATGGAAAATTAATAAAATATTTAAGGATGAGGCTTTCTTTTCAAAAATGATTGATGTCGGTAGCTACTTCATTAAAGAAAAAATGCCTTGATAGTCCAATAACTCATTCGTGCAGTAAAGTTTTCTAAATAAAATATGATAACTATAATCTAAAAACCTCCTCTCGTCTTTAAAAGTACCGAACAATCTCATTTTATAATTTTTCATATATTTATATCATATTAATTGCATATTTACTGAAAAAATGTATTCATATGTTTAAAAAAAATCTAACTAAAAATGTGCATACTCATTTTTTAAGGTTTTTTTTCCTTAATGCAATATAATAATTATATTAACTAGTATTAACTCGAAGACCTTAACAACTTTTGTATAATCGATTGCAAATTTCGATATTTTCGTATTCTTAGCTTTTAACACTTCTAGTATCATGATAATATTTGCACCAGAACAAACTTGCTTTTGACCTAAATTTTTGCCTTGGTATAAATTTAGTACAGACTTCAATTATCTAATAATATTTGATAATTACTTGATATGATTTTAAAATGAAATTATTATAAAGCATCCAACATATCACCGCTGAAAGGATTTGTAATAGAATGATTTAGCTTCTGCATTTACACCAAGAATTAAATATTTCTGTTTATTTTGTCTGTTTTCCTAATATTGAGTTTCTTAAGTTTGCTATTTGATTATGTTACATTTGTGAGATTTAACGAAATAAAAAATGACATCTTTTAATATAGAAAAAAAAAACAGTATTTCAGAGATGCGTTAGAAAGACGAGAAAAACTAATAGAAAATAATTAAAGGTATAAATAGTGTTTAAGATGAAGAGCAGCTGATTAGGGGTATAATACTCAGATTATAGTTCTGTCTATTTAGCTTCTATATTGGAAAATCCTGAGTTAGAAAGATGAGGGAAAACTGATAGAAAAAACGTATGAAGGGTGAACAATAGTTAACGATGAATCACAGCTGATTAGCGATATAATTTTCAGACTACAGTTATGTCTCTTTATTTTTTCTCTTGGAGAATTCTGAATTTAAAGAAAAACTGAAAGAAAGATAATCAAAAGTATGAATAGTATTAAGGATGAAGAATAGTTAACGATGAATCACAGCTGATTAGCGATATAATTTTCAGACTACAGTTCTGTCTCTTTAGTTTCTCTCTTGGAGAATTCCGAATTAGAAAGAAAAACAGATAGAAAGATAATCAAATCTATGAATAGTATTAACGATGAAGAAAAGTTAATGATTAATCACAGCTGATTAGCGATATAATTTTCAGACTACAGTTCTGTCTCTTTAGTTTCTCTCTTGGAGAATTCTGAATTAAAAGAAAAACTGATAGAAATATAATAAAAAGTATGAATAGTATTAACGATGAAGAATAGTTAACGATGAAGCACAGCTGATTAGCGATATAATTTTCAGACTACAGTTCTGTCTCTTTAGTGTCTCTCTTGGAGAATTCTGAATTTAAAGAAAAACTGATAGAAAGATAATCAAAAATATGAATGGTATTAACGATGAAGGATAGTTAACGCTGAAGCACAGCTGATTAGCGATTTAATTTGCATATTTTATTCAGTTCTTTTATCTTTAGATTATATCAGAATTAATTATATCAGAATTTATCAGAAATAATATATATATTTAATCAAATTATATCAGAATTTCTTTAGTTTCTACCCTGGAAAATTTTGAGTTAGAAAGATGAGGAAAAACTGATAGAAAAATACTCGAAAGCATGAATGGTATTAACAATGAAGAACAGCTGATTAGCGATATAATTTTCAGGCTACAGTTCTGTTACTTTATTTTCTACCCTGGGAAATTCTGAATTAGAAAGATGAATAAAAGCTGATAGAAAGTTAATCAAAAGTATGAATGTTATTAACGATGAAAAACAGTTAACAATGAAGAACAGCTGATTAGCGATATAATTTACAGACTGCAGTTCTGTCTCTTTAGTTTCTACCCTGGAGAATCTTGAGTTAAAAATATGAGGAAAGACTGATGGAAAAATAAACAAAAGTATGAATGGTATTTACGGTGAAGAGCAACTAATTAGGGATAAAATACTCAGATTACAGTTCTGTCTTTTTCTTTCCTTTATTGTTATTAATATTAATTTTCTTGGCAATTTTTATTAACTATACTGATCAAATATTGTGATGTTTGTGATGTGACACCAAAGAGCTTGTGATGTTTGTTTCATGTTTCTAATGCATTGTTTTAAATAAATATTTAAATCGTCCAATTACATTGAAACTTATATTTCCCTGTAATTGGATAATTGTTTAAATAATTTGTGTTTATATCCAATCAAAATTTAAAAAAAAATAGAAAAACACTTTGAAAACGAATTCAAAGGATTAATTACATCTAATACTTATGCATTTCTTGACAATATTGATATTAGGTAAAGTAGTCTGAGCTGAGTTACAGAGACCTGAACTCACTGGTTTACTAATCATAACAATGAAGTTATATTTATGGAAATAAAATTTGATTACATCTGATTTTGTTTTAGAAACTATTCATTTACTAATTCATTGTATCAATATATATATA